>CALYDF020007211.1:0-12732 GCA_944474145.2 Dicrocoelium dendriticum | reverse complement strand
CAAGCAAAGATGTTGCCGCTAGCACACAAGAGATGCTACATTCGAATAACTGTACGGGCGCTTGCAACTCATTTTAGAGGATGACACTCAGCTCAAAACGGTCAGTAATTATAATCTTATGTACCCTGATGTGCTAAAAGATTTGAGTTTAATTAACACAGGAACAGCGCCGTCTCTACCATCAACGAACAACAACGCTTATAGAGCTATTGAAATAACGGTGATTAAATATGGGCCTATGGAAACAAAAGATTGCCCAGTGTTACCATATCACGTCTTTACTCAGAATTTTTACAACATACTGTTATAGAAGCAATGATGCTTGCATTTTCCAAAACTGTCCACCTACGGTACACGTTTCACCAAATGCACTACGACAACCTCCTAAGTTAAGCACTTGAATGCACCGCTTCACTGACGAATTTAAAATAAGGACACTTTAGCCAAATACGAATGCATCGCACAAATTTTAGGTTTTCATGGGGAAACACTTATCACCGCCTATACAGGTACATAAAAAGAGTATGGGTCTGTTTCATTACTTACGGTAGTAGTGATCGAACTGATCAAGATTTCTTTCAAGTTGAGAAGCAGTGCGCATTGAGGCTATGTTGCAATCCAACTACGGAAGAAGTACTTTAAAACGAATCAAAAATTTTGGGTCATCTTTTCCAATTTGCTTTATTAGTTCGGCAGAGTGCGTGTAGCAAAGCTACAACAGTTAGTTCCGTCAACGAGGTCTCTCACTCTAATTCTAATGCTCTACAATTAACCATATTTAAGCAAACAGGTGTATCTAAATCGCACAACAGCATGTGGTTTTCATTTATACCAGCTTCATTAGAAAGAAAAATGTTTCCTCCTTCAACTCGTAATTAAGCAGGCTGGTTGTTCTGCGCACAGAAGTATAGCTTAACGATTAAAAGAATGAGTTTCATAAGCAAATTTTGCGAAATAAATTCTATCACACGATCAACAAAATGACACGGAGGGATCGACTTGTCTTGGTATATATATAAATATATATATATATATATTTGAGTGACTAATGCTGAGGCTAATTTGCATTCATGATTCTTCTTCTGGGCTAAACCAGCTTAAACTTAAACTAGATCTTTTTAATGTGGATAAAATTCATTCCACTATATTTGGTTTGTTCTGGCTGCTTGATAATCTTCCCTTAACGTTCACACGTCACTCAATCAAATTGTGGTAACCTTGCGTAACATTACCACGTAGTAATTTTAAATAACTGCCGGACATTTTGTACCTATTTCGGATTCGCTTATAACAAATTTACTGTAAACGCTCATTAAGCGTTTATTAATGTCGTCATATACGTTGACCTTATTCGATGTCTTTTATTTCGTACCGGCATTTCGAATGATTTTCTGTTGTTTGACGTCCCACGTGTGGCTGCGTTTGCTGTGCATATCGACAAGGTGCCTACCTGTCTATTACACATTACCTCGTCCAACTGGCTCCAGCATCCAGTTGGTCGTTGCTGGAGGGGACGGGGTGCACGGTCCTTGTGGTCGTGCTTGGCTCGGAGAGTGGTTCCATGCACTCAGTGCGGAGCGGACCACGGTCCAGCCATCGCCTTGTGTGCGACTGATTCACAGCTACAGCGTGCTTGTCTTTGCCTGTGAAGAAGTGTGGGCCGGCTCCGTTGATGAAACATGGCTTCCATCCACATGCCTCCTGGTCTTATTCCTTCGGGTTTACACTGGATATGGGGTGTGTGGATGGAGCTGTGGGTGGTGCAGCGCAAGCCATCTATGGTCCTTCTGTAGGCGCAGACGTCCTGTGGCCGGCCACAGTGACAGGCAAATCCGAAACCGAATGTTGCCAACCATATATATATTGATGAAATAAGACATTATTCACCTGTAAGCTGCAATAAGCGGTACCGTGTTGTTTATCCTGTGGCTGTGTTGTCATGAAAATTCGTTGGTGTATTTATCTGTATATTCGAAGTACCTCTTGTAGGTTTTAGTATCATGGACTTGCATTTCCAATTTAAGATTTCTGAATTGTTTTTCAAGTGCTAACACTTATCAGATTACGCAGTTCCATTGAATAAACTTTGCCTCACCAATTTACCTCGTGGTTATTTCGCTTTTCTGAAATACGGAGAGAACTATCTTGTAATTCGTGTTCGAATATTGTTAAACACATGGCAAAATCTCTTACTTGGTGTACTCATGAGTAGGGGTTTGCTTGTAATGCACGTGTTCAAAAGTGTTTTGAACTGTGAGCATTTCTAGACACATGGTCTCGCTAATTGATTTAGGTTGCATCCGAGATTCAACCCAGTCTTTCTGTGATGCGCCTAAATTTCAACGCACCATCTACTCCATCTTCCAAAAGCACGACACTAGCTGAGGCCAGTGGTCAACTAACTGTGCTCTGCTACCAGTAAAGACCCGTACGATGGAAATCAGATGGCTGATAAGTCACGGAAAGCTCAAGGACCACTGAAGCTGCGTAAGGAGAAGAAGCTCCCTCGTTCTGATCGGAAGCAAATGTAGTTAGTCAAGGCTGCAGATAACCCTACTACCACAGGAACCGCTTAAACCAAGGGTCAACAAACTATGGCACTGGGGCCTGATCCGTACCGCGTTGTTAGCTTATCCGGCCCACCAACGGGACTCGAATTTGAACACTCAAATAATCCACACGCGCACACTAGTTCTATTTTTGCGGCCTACATACTACTACACTTTGTCATCGTTTTGTTGCATGGCCCCACTATGTTTGAACACGTTCGTGAAATTTCATCGCCGCATCCAGTCATGTCTGGCCCCTTCATGCTTTTATCAATTTTGGCGCTTCGGGCGATGCTCAGCGTGCTACCAATCCACTGGGACCGCACAAATCACAATGGAAGCGTGCTACAGGTGTCTCAATACAGGTGTGTGTGGAGACGACTATGGGTGCCGAGTGCTCGCGTTAAACCGGGTGGGTGGAGGCGTAGTTTCTGTATAAAAGCTGGCTGCCACTCACAGAACCGCAGGAAAAATCTGCTTGCATGCTGTTTATATAGGCCGGCCTAATGCACATATTTGGCAAAGCTCCTTATGCGGCATCATATTTTACTAAAATGCAGGATATAAAGTGCACATGCACTTTTAGTGAGCGCAGCTTTAGCAGAGACCCTTAGTTATTTGCTTTGCTTGTGTTCCAGCGGGATATTATTTAGGATTTTAATTCAATGCTTTTTCATTTTCAGGTCCTCTTTTACTGCTCCATTCCACATGGCTATTATGACGATGGAATAGTCACGACTTCAATGAAGATTAAAGAGTAAATATCTTTGCTTAAACCATTGAATGGAAAAACAATTGTTTAATATCTCGTGAATTTGTTGCACATTTGAATGAGCACAATCTCTAGAGCAATTACGAAATCATACACCTATCATCATTTTAAAACCTTTTAGCAAACCAACTTTTGGAGAAATATGAGTCTATGAAACCTGGTATAGAAACACAAAGAACTCTCGTCTAGAGAGCTTTCTCTAAAAATGAAGTGGTCAATTGTACTAGTTGCAAAGCGGCACATAAGATGGTAAGAGAAACGAAACCGTTTCCTAATACCAAGTTAATTATGGTGCATAAGGAAGCTGTAATTGATTTCCGTCCTAATAAATGCCGTGATTTTTACAACTAGCAGCTTTCAGGCAAGTTCATTTGAGGGGAGAACAAAAGAATTTTGAGAGAACATTGTCCTGAAAATGCACTAGAATTTATGCGGAAAATTCCATAATTTCTTTATGTTTCTTCATCCTTAAGGACTAATCATTATGTAGTTTGGCCTGGCGTCGTGGTTGTTTTTGCATCAACACACTGCAGTTGAGCAAACAGACAGTACGGCGATGTAGCAATGGATCCAAACGATGGTCTCGTGTCAATTTTTCGCTGCTGTTTCACTGTAACGGAAACATGATATATGATGAGCACAAATCGATTCAGCACAGGTTGTCGTAACTGGGGTTTTAAATGAATTCAGAACACATATTGCGTATGTGAATTGAGGCATGCAACCAGCAAATTGTCAGAGGTTTCATCTTGCTAGGTGTAGTTTATCGCCGAAACAGTGCACCAAATGTGAAGAGACATGCAGTTAATAAACAAGAGGGCAGAATTGAAAGGAACAAAATCGTTTGTAAATACATACTGAAGAGTGCAAGCATGTGAAGACAAAATTATAATATTTCGAAAATTAGGTGATAGTGTGAATTTATGTCAATCAAGGGCCTTACTCATACAACTCATCTAGAGTCATCTTTTTGCCAAGGGTTAACTTCGTATTAATAACAAGCAGGTGAAAGATGATCTTTAGTTTGGATTGCAGATATGTAGGGCAGATTCTGATACTGGATGATAATTTATTCCATGAAATGCATATGCTGCTGAGGAAATATTTGAGCGGATCTTGGTACGAGACATTTGAATATGCAACCTGAGCTCGCTGTTTCTTGCCCCATAGCAATTTGGAGCATGAAACACGAAATGTGTCTAAGCAGTAAATCTTACGCCGAGTAATAAGCGGTAGAGAAGGCAGAGATTAATTTTGCTTTCGTGCAGCCATAGCGGCGCAGTTTTAGAGCCTTGCAAATCTCACGGTATGCCATACTATTAGGCCTGTACAAAACTGCGAATCTTTCACTAAGATATAAAAAGTTTACATATTCTTCGCCTCTCGACATCCGAAGGATCGTCGTAAATGTTCGGCGTGAAGTAGAATTTGCGCCAAATGCGGCAAGTAACAATAGAACAAGCTAAGTCGAGTTACATAGCGAAAATTGTGCATCAGTATTACGAAGTACAGCTGTAAACCTAGACTGTCTGGGCAAAAGCGTTCCGAGCAGAATTTGTATTATATTACTATAACCGTGGATTCAAAGGGCAGAATATTATCAAGGTTAGGACTCACAACTAGGTTTGCAACGGCAGTAGACACAGACTAATGTGACAGTGATGTTAACAGCAGACTGGGGAAAGTGTGGCCCTAGGAAAATTGCAAGTAAATCAATTGCATGTACATCGAGAATCGTTTGAACATGGAATGGTCTAATGCACGAAAAGAATGTTATTAGCACGTAAGGTGGAAAGAGGTAGGAACACGATCACCAAGCCGTCAAGAGGGAAAAATCGATCTAGTACAGGAAATCAACCTTCATTTGGATTTTACATGGCAGACGAAATCATTTTTGCTCGATGCTACCAGTATTACAAATTGAATGCAACCAATCATGAAACTACACCCTCCGACTCTGAACATTCAATCAACAACGTGTTGCGGACGGAAACAAAGAAGTGCGTCTATGCCAGTTTATGTGTTGGTGACGACATGGCGAGGTTCCAATTAGACACGAGTGCTACCATCAGCGTAATACTTGCAAAGTGGGGCTCAGGAATTCATATGTCATCTGATCAAGGATACCTGTGCATGTAGAACCGTTTCAAGCTCCATTCTGAAGGTTCGCCACAATCAAACTGAGCAGTCCCGTATACGAATCCTCTCATCTGTTTGATTTCGTGTTCGTGGAAGAGTATCTTATGCCGATTGTTGGCATTTGTTTCATCCAATGTCTTAGCTTTATTCATCTTAAGCATAAACGTTTTGTATACGCGTGTCGAGCGGAGACAGACCTTAGTGAACAGTGTCCGTCCGTGTTTAGTCCTATGTCTGCGTTGTTTTGAAGTTTCCGTTCATTTGCCAATGTATTCATCAATACGACCGACTGCGCTGCCGGTCAGAAAGGTTTCGTTTGATTTACGAGATAAATTCGCCACCGAATTAAGTAACTTAACGCAGTTGGGCGTAATCTCTTAGGTGGAAGATTAAACAGACTGGGATAATCAAGTGGCACTTGTTCCGAAGAAGAACGTTGATACGTGTTTGTTCATAGATCCCAAGCCATATGGTGGAGCTTTACACAGAGACCACTATACGGGGCCAAAGTCAGAATACGTAATGCAGCGTTTGGCTAAGACAGAATATTTTAATAATGATGAGCTGTCATATGCGTTTTGCGCGTGGTCTTATATGAGGAACCCAGATTCCTGACAACGTTTGCACACCCATCAGGCGTTCTGGATGGATACGTTTACCTTTTTGTTTGAAGGTCTCGAGTGAAATTTCCCAGAACGTTTACTGCAATCTGTTGAGGAGCTTGACGGTGTAACAATTGTAGCAGGCGATGTGCTGATTTACGGCACGACCGACCAGGAACATGACGTCAAGCTATACCAATTTTCACAGCATTGTCTTTAAAGGAACATAAAGCTCCAACGTGAGAACTTTGAGCTCCGGAACCTGGAAGTAATTTTTCTTGGGCACATTCTGACATCTGAAAGTATAAAGATGGATCACAAAAAGCAAAGCTGTGTAGGAGACACCAAAACGTAAGTACGTCAAAGCTTCTAGTCATTTAAATTGTATTGTGACTTATTTCAACCGATTCTCGCCGAAACTTGCTGAAACCAATACGGCTACGCGGAGTCACTGTTTACCAACCGCGTAAATCGGAGTTATGGAAAACAGCAGGACGAGGCATTCGCAATCATCCAACATCTCCTTAGCTGTGTACAAGTGCTCTTTTACTACAATCCAGCTCTGACTTTTCAGGATGTTAAACCCTTGGATTTCCGCAGTCAGTTGCGCAAAGTAGCGGAACAGCGCTATGCACATATCGAAAACGAGCTGCTCGCTGTTGTCTACGCAATGGCGTGATTCAACGCTGATAATTTGGGCGTAAGATGACGGAGTATACTGACCATACACAGCTCGTATCAATAGTCAGCCTGCCTTTACACCACTAGAGCCAAAAAATAGAAACCGAGGTTTCAAGCTAGTTGAAGTGCTGTACATAAGAAACATATGCTAGGAACGGAAGAATTAAATATACTTTTGATTGATCTTTGAACAGGTGTGGATCGTGTAGTGCGTGTTAAGCATTCGATGATTTTAATGGCAGGAAAATTAACTGTTATCCTTTTTATTCGTGTTTCGTATTTATGAAAATTACCGGCAAGCCAGAAATCGCCGACTACACTAAAATCCGTTTACCTATTATTGTTTTGCCAACCGTACATTGACAGAATATCACGCGTTCATCGTTGGTGAGTAATGAAGAGCCTGTGCTGTAATGTTCCTGCATTTAATGAGTAGACCAATTCTACCGATGTTTTCACAGTGTCCATTAACTGTTGGCGTGAATGACAAATGGCAGAGCGTCTTTTAGTGATTAATTATACCGACCAGGTTAAATAAAATGTTAGCTGATACCAAGTGCCTACCCATACAGTGGGCAAAATATGTAAGTTGTTCAGATGCCTAACCCGACAGAGCAGATTGTCAACAAAGACGGCAACGTTAAATGTGCAAACATGGCATTATTGATTGAAGAATATTACTTTTCATAAGAATAAGCTGCGTAACTGAATATTCAGCTTATCGATTTTGCAGATTGATTTCAATGCGAGCAATATATATGGAGTACCAAGTCATTTCGACTCCAGTTACAGAACTACTTATTAGAAGACTATGATTGCTTCATCACACTGCATTTTATAAGGCCTATTTCAGCCAAGACACGATATGTCAGTCAGTCGGTTTGCCCCTATAAACGGCCAATCGTAGATAATTTGGTATTTGTATTTTTAATAAATCTCATATGTCACAGGAGCTCTCGCATCTAATGATTCACGGCGGCAGGTGTTCTTCGCAGCTATTGTTTTTGATGTGTCAGATGCCACTGCCCAGCACAATTATCAGCTATCTTGGAATGCAAGTTCTCACCACCAAACTGCCATTACTAACTCACATCACCAACTTGAATTAAAGTATGTCATAAATTACAAATCTAAGATAAGCCACTGATGGAGTGCCTTACAATTAACGAACAAAACTGCGAACACCCTCATTCTCATATCCTCGTAGAGTTAGTGTTTCACAAATGCTCGACTATGTGAATATAAAGCCGTCGTTGGTAAACTAGGTGGTTCTCTACCTCATTTCAGGCACAAACGCTAAAACGCCTTGAAAACAGTAAAGTGCTGGAGGTTATCTAACATTTAGTAAAGAAGTATCAACTATGGGTTATATAGGGAAAACCTCGGCGGGCCTCAACAGTGGAGGAAACATAATCCTCCGTAGTCCGAGTTTTGAGAGCTTAATATAAGGCTTGTTGCGAATACTTAGGAGAAGTGAAACTTTCTATACGCGATTCACTAGGCATCAAAACAAACGGTTACGCATATATTAATACGCATCTTTTTCGATACCTCGAGATACAGCTATCATAAACTGATCAGTGTAAGAATGGCTGGACCGAAAGTGGCTCACAGTAATTAGAACAAGTGTTTGAAATAGCAGAAATATGTAGTGCTTTAACTTCGCTGGCAATAAATCTCACAGTTTTGCTCCTATCTTGTAGGAACACCGCGTAATTGCTTACTCGGTGCATGTTCGAAGCATTGCCTATGGTACAGCATGAGGAATTGAACCACTGAGCACCATTATCTCACGCGCCAGACTCCGATGGCAGGGCCACGTGTTGCGCATGCCAGCACACCGCGACATGCGTTGTATGCGCACCGAGGCTGTGGATGATGGAAGAGGAGAGGAGACCAAGTGATGACTTGATCAAGAGGGATGAAGTCCCTTAATTCGAATTTGGTCTCGGTTCGGACCTTTCGGCATTCTGGTTAGGGTCCGATAGACGATGATTTTGTTTGCCTGAATACACTTGCTACCATGGCTGGGAGCCGACCTAAATGGCGTTTCCGCCGTGAGTTTCTTTGTTTCTCCCCTCCAGCTTAGCTTCTCTCTTCAAACACAAGCTTCAATCCTGCGCATAAGATAAGTACGTTTTGGCCCAACAGAGGGCTGCTAGCACTTCGTGACGAGATCCATCTGTTAGTTGTTGTTGTTAGCTAGCGTGACACTATCGTGTTTTACCCTTCCCATGGAATGCACTACAATAGCTAATGTGTTTCCCACCTGTAGCTGAAGTCTGTTGATGAGGAGTCCGTTTATAATGAACAATGAACAATGAATGAACAATGAATTTATACGGGTTAAGAAGCGTTGCTTTACAAGTCCCGTTGGATAGTTGGTGGGGATATCGACATAACAATAATAATGCTAAGAATAGTAAAATAGTTAATGCATTAAATATGAAAATAAGGACTTATCGTTTGCTTCACTGCAGTCCTGCGATCCTCTTAGATTCACAGCACCCACAGTTAACAACAAATAATTCCATGGTAAACTCCAGGTGTAGGATGGAGACGTAGTGTTAAGTAACAAAGTGTAAGTGGATGAGTGCTTCGTCCAACCGTCTTTTAAATACTGTTAGTGTTGGTGCAGAGACGACCGATTCTGGGAGAGCATTCCACGGGTGACAGACACGGATGGAAAAGAAATTTCTGCGGCACTCCAGACGACTGTATTGTTCTGCGAGTCTTAATGAGTGGCTCCGCAGGTTTGTATTGCTGCTGAGTTGCAGTAAAGGGCGGCAGACATGATGTGGGTCTCGCAGAATGAAGTATGCCATAATCAGGTCACCTCGTAGTCTGCGATAGCTTCCACTGAACAATCCCAGTCGTCGCAGCCTCTTCTGGTAGGAAAGATTGCGCATTTCAGTTACGCTCTTAGATGTCCGGCGTTGTGGTTGCTCCAGTGCATGAAGGTCGCGTTTCAGCCATGGATGCCAGACTTGAATTGCATATTCGACATGGGGGCAAGCATACGCACTTAGCATTTGTCGAAATATGGAGCTGTTTATTTGTCAAAACGCCCGCCTCAACAGCCCGACGTGTTGTTTCCCGGTCTTCGAGGCCTTTTCGGATTGCCTGGAGCAACCCAAGTCATCTTGAACCAGGACACCCATGTCTTGTTCGAGAATTGATTGTTGCAGTACATCCGTTCCGAGTCGGTATGAGTGGTTAACATGGAGTCGGATAAAAAGCACCTTGGATTTACTAGCGTTGAAATGCAATAAGCTTTCGGTCGACCATTGATACACCGTATCTAAATCACTCTGAAGCATATATTGGTTGGTGTTCGCCTGGATCCTGCTCCAGATCTTGATATCGTCGGCAAACATTAGGAAGTTTGAAGCGATTCCCTGTGCAAGATCATTAATAAACACCAAAAACAGACGTGGACCTAGAACCGAGCCTTGCGGCACACCACACTCCACTAGTATGGGGTCCGATAAAGAGCTCCGAACTCTGACCATTAATTGCCGTTGAAATAGAAAGTTGGCGGTCCAGCTTAAAAGAGGGTCTCCGAACCCGTAATGCTGCAGCTTGGATAGTAGTATCCGATGGTCTAGACGATCGAAAGCCTTGGAAAAATCCAGGTAGATCACATCAACAACTTCTCCAGCGTCGGCTGCCTCGGTCCAACTACTGCGCGCAATTAGTAAATTCGTTTGCGCGTGTGGTCAAATAACGGATGATGTAGTTACCTATGGCATGGCTATTTCTCCTTGGTTCCATCGTAGTCGACGGAAATACAGGTAACCCTTACTATGGACGTTAGCTTTCCTGGAACCCACTACAATTTATCCGTCATCGAAATGAGTCGGCACAGCACAAATGTCGATCCGTGAAATTTAACTTTCGCAAGCTTTCTCGCAATAATTCTATTTGCCGATGGTTAGCGAAATTACAGTGACTGATGAGAAAGTTGCATTAAATAGGATCATGCAATTCCATACTACCATCCAAAGCCAACGGGTCTTCGACAAAGACTGCCTTGGACAATCATCCATTGAGTAGCGAGAATTTGTGGATGATATCATTGGAGATATTAAATTCAAAAGACAAAGGTTCCTCCCTAATTGGCCAAACGATGTATCAAACGCTATCGTAAAGAGTGATTCGTCGTCCAGAGCTATATCTTGAAACGCTGTGGAGTGCTTAATCCTTCTGAAAATTCTAGACAAACACAGTGCTAATATTATGTCGTTCACCGTGGGAAAAATATAGTGTTTTCTTCAATGCACCACCGATGATCATAGTCATAATCGAAACCTCATCTCATCAGATTTCTTACTTCTAATCTATACGTGACTGGCCTGATCGGCTGGAAAAGCTTAATAGCTGCTGGATTCAGTGCTAACGCCGCGTAGTTATTGGGAGCGTTAAGGAAGTAAATGCGAGTATTCCCATTGATATCGTTTAAACTTCCACAGATAAAAACGGAGGAAAGTGTGGGAACCTGCATGGATGTGCAACGATGGTTATTCAAAGTTGGCTTCGACTGAGTATTAACCGTAATAATTGAATGATATTAATTACGACAGACAGTTGACTTGGCGCAACGCATTACCAGTCGCTGTGTAGCCAAATATGCGGTAAAAAGATGATGTTACTACTTACCTCCCCACCAGTGCGTTAGCCGCACGATGTTCAAGCGACCAGGGGTAAACACCTTGGTGGGAATAGCCGGTGAAATCTGACCTCTACCTGGTACAGTGTCTCAAGAAATGCCCAAGGCTGAGACAAAGGAGGCATGCAGGATAACGTGGTGTATCTAACATTAAAAAATATTTGTTAGCAAAATGAAATTAGCAATTCTACTGGTGATAGTCATGCTGTTCTTAAGTAGCACACGCATGTTCTTCCCCTCAGGCTTGTTAGAAATATCCATTCGCGTCCTGGCAGAATCTGGCGAACAACAAGGGAAAGAAAACTGGCAGTATGTAATGCAGCGAAGTGAACAGCACTAAGATAGATTACTGTCAGGATGCATAATACACTAAGTGGTCTGGAAAATAGACTTGGCCTCCTGTGTCTGCAGTGTATAAATGTCCGCTTCTGGCTTAAGTGTAGATGTTAACAGTAGAGAATCACTTTCAATGAGATTTGATGATTGATGCATACTTATGGTACTTGAGGACCAATGGACTTCTGTTCGCAAGTTTGTTCGATATACACCGTCTTAAGACGGTCTACAGAAATCACTTCGATGTTGACATTTATATTGATCTTACAGTACTTCTCTGCTCTTGAGGCTGACTCGTGTGGCACTTAGTTCGACGGCTGTAGTGGCCTTCGGACTGCAATATTTCCTAACTACACATAAGTTATCAGGTGTTTCGGTACGTGTACCCTGGTAGTTTGTGAGCGTGTGACAGTAAAATGCAGTTCACGCATAGGTGCACGTAGGCGATGTACACATTTTGATGCATCTAGAGCGTTTGTGTGGATGAGATGAACGGGACCAGCCGGAAGATTTAACCTCATACCGTATACCAGCTCTGCGGCACAGCAACCTAAATCAGCTTCATGTGTCGTCCGAACACGTAAGGGAACCAGCGGGAAAGTTTCGGTCCAACGAGTTGTGTCAGAACATATCAACAAGTAAGTTTTAAAATGAGGATGGAAACTTTCGGTTTACAAGTTCGATGTTGCGTGATACGCAGTTGTTCTTACTCGCTTGGCTCCGAGCGTATTAGTAAACTCTCGAAAGATCGCCGATTGGAATTGCGTTCCGTGGTCATTTGTTATGGTAGATGGCACACCATAATATGCAGTCCAATAAGCCGCAAATTTGTGTGCTACTGTTTCTGCAAAAGAGGACTGCTAAGGGCCAACGATTGTACCGATCCATACAAGTCGGTATGTAAGTATACTCACTCGACGGCGATAGCAAATCGACGCGTCGATGTGAACCTGACAGAAACGAGCACAAGAAACGGTGAAAACG
>CALYDF020007210.1:0-12700 GCA_944474145.2 Dicrocoelium dendriticum | reverse complement strand
TAATTTAGCTCACATCTGGTGGGAACACTGCGTGAGCAACGAGCGTGTTCGACGCCTTGTTTACGGCACAGGAAAAGGAAATGAACCGCTCAGCACCGTCATTTCACGCACCAGGCTCCGATGGCTCGGCCACGTGTTACGCATGCCAGCCCACTGACTCCCGCGACGTGCGTTGTTTGCGCGCCGGGGGTGTGGTTTGAAGAAGAGGAGAGGTGGCCAAGCGATGGCTTGGTCCAAAGGAATGAAGGCCCTCACTTCTGAGCTGGCCTCGGTTGGAGCGTCTCGGCTCCCTGGTTGGGGTCCGAAAGACGATGAACACGTTTGGTTGGACACACTTGCTGATATGGCAAGGAGCCGACCTCAGTGGCGTTCGTGCTGTAAGTTTCTTTATCTCACCCCATCCCTCTTAGCCTCAACCTCCAACCACGGTATCATTATTTAGCCTTATATAATTTTGCATAGTACTTTTTGATGCACAGTAGCCATGTGGAAGCTTACCGGAACGATGCCCATCTGTTACCGGTAGCTCAGCCGGCTTGCACCAGTAGCATTCCTTTTTCTCTCCATTTTCTGTGCATTGCGGCACAGTAGCTGAGGTGTTCTTCAACTCTAGCTAACGTGTATGATGATGATGATGTATCAAAAATATGTGTGATAGTTTATTCTAGCGCTTGCGATTCCCCATTACCTTGATTTGGCTGTTTCAGTTGGTATCTGTGTTTGAAATGGAATGGCAGATTCCTTGTGGTATGTATTCCAAAGTCGTTGGTCATGCCTCAAACGCAGGTATATGCCCTTTTGCATCGTACAATTCTATATTTCGCGTATCAGTTTATCTAATTACCAATATAAACTTCGCTTGCTATTCAGCATGCTTATGTCCAAATATTGTGTAAATGGTATCAGATTAATGTGGGATCGTCTGCAGTCGAGTAAATTCTCGAGCAAGCAAGACTGCCGAAAAGTTCCATGCCGAGGAGCTGCGTGGGTTCACTCCATGCGCTATAAACTGGGCCACTCCTATTTTGGGATCAGCCCACTTGCCTTCCGACTGCTAGCTCTTCGGGGCTATTTCCATCCATGTCTGGAGACCCAGCTGGTCTGTCTGTGTACGTGTTGTGTCCGGCGGGCACTTGCGACCCTGTGTGCGATAACACAAGCAAAAGAGGATAATGGCGAACACAATGCAACAGGAAGGAAGAACAACTTCCAGTGATCAGTAACTTTACAATCTGGTGCTATTTCACGCGCCTCAGTTAACGGTTACTAATCCTTAGTCTCGTTCTGATCATGACGTCGAATTACTACATAGCCTAATTGTCAGGCTCCTCAACGTGGGGGTACGAGGGTTAAGGGTCATGCAAATCGCCTGTCTTGGAAGAAGGGAGGAGTGAAACTTTCAGCCTCTACGAGTCAGCTTTGCAAGTGATACGAGTCCCGGGCTGGAAGTGTTTCGTCTCAGTTGGCTACAAGTGTTAAAGACCCATACTTTTCCAGATATGGATCTGTCGGAACGAGAGAAACTGTGATCCGCTATCATTGAGTTGAAGCGACTTACCGATAGTGGTGAAAGTAACCTCCACACCGTAAAATGTTCGGTAGTTCACCGGGTCCGCCGAAACCGGATCAACAGGTTGTTGACGCCACATGCGCGTCCGGTGTTTTCAACCGCGGCCTGCTCGTAGGTTTCAAAATGTTCGCAGTTTAATGAACAAGTGTGACGATCAATTCACTTCGTTATCGCCCATCGTCCGAACATCATGGACAGCAGAATTCTTGTTAACTCCTGAGTTCACTATGCTGAAATTCCAAATCCTTGACTACTTGTGCTTCCGGTGAGACAGCTTAACAAACGAGGGCAGTGACTTTGCTGTTATACATTTGGTCCTCGCTGTACGGGAGACTGGTAAGCGACAGTAGCTTGCGCGAACAGCCATGGTGCTCCATCCACATGACAATGTGAGTGATTTTTGGGTGCAGCTTTCGCAGCCCGCAAAGTAGATGCATAGATTGGTTGCCAGAGGTCAAAAGCCACATGGACCGGCACCGCTTCATACTTATGGGCGAGGTTAACTTCCCCAAATACTTTAGCCTAAGGCCCAACTTCTACCCAGGTACTGCGAAATCGAGGTACAATTTGCGGGGATGATATTTGAGGGCAGGGCAGCACAACACGTCTGCCAACTGACGCGCGTTATACCGCATTCCGTTTCATCGTGCGTAGATCTACTAGTAACTAGGTGCGAGCAACCTGTATATGATATTCAGGTCCTGGCGCCTCTGGTATCTAGCTCCCACTTGATGGTCTCCCACTTGAAGGTATTCTCCAGTCTATAGCTGCCGCTGTCCTACTCGCCTCCGCTGGCACCATCCCAAAATTACTATGGCAGACTTAGATGATCTCAATCGAGGAGCTAGTGAAGTGGACTCCTCGCAACCGCAGAATTCATTTGTTGAGGTTTGTTGATCTATTATAAGAGATGGTGTGCAATCATTGTGCGCTTCTTTTGTACCAATTGAATATAGACAAGCTGGACTAGTGAAGCCAAATTGCTTCGACAAAGAGTAAGGCCAGTTAGCTAGATGGTGACGCATGTTATGGAATAACTTCCTCGTGTCTGGCTCTTTCGATTATTTTAAGACCCACAAGATGCAGCAGATTACATGCAACAATTCCAAAGCCCGAAAGCGTTGACAGTTTGAAGAGGAGCTGGCAAAGTCAGCGAAGTCAGCCCCCAAGTTGTTTGTTTACGTGAAGCAACGCATGAGGCCTGTAGGTGACCTAGCAGTGTTAGAGGACTGATGTGGACAGCCTCAGACTTCCAGCAATGAACGTGAGTCCGCATTTGCAACACAATCGCTCCCGTATTTATAGGTGGACATGCACGTATGCCGAACTAGACGTTTGAATTACCGACGGAGCTCGGGTGTCTGGATTGCGATGTAGATGTCCGTAGTCTAGTCCCAAGTCTTGACGGCACTAAACCTGCCTGACCCGACGGCATGCATCCGGTAATTCTAAATTTCTTATCTGCCATCATCTAGTCTACCGCGACTGATCTATTTGATAGACCGTTGTCTGAAGGTGCATTGCCGAGTGACTAGAAATGCTCGGTAGCGAAGCCGATCCCGAAAGGCAGTGACGCAGTTAAACTGGACAGCTACCGACCGAATTGACTGATCCTTATTTTGGCGAAAGTGTTCTCGAAGATGGTGATAAAGTGTCTCCTCCAGCCATTACAGTCCAATGACCTCCTAAGGCTCACACAACACGCTTCCATGAAAAACCGCTCCTGTATTACCAACCTACTGTGGAAGAAGCACCGATTGTTACAGGCATTGAATCAGGAAAATTAGTAGATGTTATCTACGTTTATTTCAGTAAGGCATTCAATGAAGTGAACCATTTGCTCCTCCTCCACAAGCTGAGGATGTGTGGTGTTGGTGGCTTACTTCACCAGGGGATCAGTGACTTCGTCGATGGGAGAAAATGGCAGGTACGGGTGGATGATCACCTAAAGGAATTTTACCCGAAAACTAGCGGCGTACCCCAAGGCACAGTACTGGGACCCAGGTTGTTCCTGACCTACAACTACGAAGTACCTCAATTTTTCGATCGCCCAGGGTATTGTTTGCAGTCGACCTGATGAGTTGGAGGGTTGTTGATTCTCCTGACGACCGTGAAGCCATTCAACAGAAAAAGGACCGCCTGTCGCTGTGGTCTGCAGAACTTTATCTGCCGTTCAACTCTTCATTTATGAGTCAAGGGAAGGATGGTAATGGTGATGGTAATATAAACCACAGGCGAGCAATTGCTGCATCTGACAAGTTGCGTAAAGGATCTAGGTGTAATCTCACGTTGTGATCTAAAGTCTGTCCACAACACAAACACACTGTACGGAAAAGGAGCACGCCTGCTTTGGGCATCTAGACGCATCTTCTGTACATGGTCTGAAGAGATTGCCACTCACCTGTTCTCTTTCATGAAATCGCTAGGTGATTGAGTACGGCTCACCTGCCTGTTGTCCGATTCTAAAGGTGAGGTGTAAAGACTGGAACCGGTCCAGCATTTCGCTACCCGGCTCATCCACTGTTTACTGAATATATAGTAGGAAGACCGACGTAGGAGACAGGCATTATACCATGTCATATCGTTGGCTTCGAGTTCCTTTCATAAGCATACACTGGATGTTGCAACTTGGCCACTTCACTATGCTGTGACCACTGAGGCACGTTTGTGCACCAAGCAGCAGCCTCTGACACAGGTACAAACTAGTGGTACAGGATTTGCAGCGTGTCGCTCACCCTCTATGTTTCCAGTGTCGAGTGTTGAAATATTGGAACAAGTTGCCGGAGAAAAAGGTGGAAGCAAAATGGGTGTCGGAATTGGCGCCCACCTTGCTGACTACAGGTATAGGAAGCGTATCGCTACCGAAAATATGTATTAGAGCTGTAATATGCTGACACTGCACAGGATCAGCCACGTGGTTCCATGCAGGTGCCCGAGCTAACTACAACAAAAAAATACAGAATTATAGCTTTCAACTCTATAATTTCAGTATTTCCTATTCAGTATTCGAAGGAACAACTCCCATGTCATTGTTTGTGGTAGCATCTCATAATCTTCAAAGTCACCTAAGCATCACAGCTAATATTCAAGCATGCACAACTTGGATGGTCAT
Organism: Dicrocoelium dendriticum; assembly: GCA_944474145.2. Lineage (NCBI taxonomy): Eukaryota > Metazoa > Platyhelminthes > Trematoda > Plagiorchiida > Dicrocoeliidae > Dicrocoelium > Dicrocoelium dendriticum. Next base: position 8,018 of record CALYDF020007210.1, on the reverse strand, counting down.
AGTTTAGTAATTGGAATATGCCTATACGTTTCTATTTTCCCATAGGCGGTGCAAAGCAATTTTTATAGCACATGCTAACTTTACCATGAAAAATGCATTACGCCGAGTAAATAGCAATTGCTTGACAAGTCCCGCTGGATGGTAGGGGTAAAACTACAATATCAAAAATATGTTAAGTGCCTGTTTGAGCAATGATCGAGCAGATGTGCCGCTGAACTCTAGTAGTATAAGTGGGAATTGAATGCGCAGGACGGGGCAAAGTGGGGCAGTTTTAGTTTATATAATCAATGAGAACATTAAAATGCGGTATACTCATTTCCGCATCGCCTCCACAGATTTATGTGAAAGAACTATCCGACTTGTAGAGATGCTTGTACAGTTACAAGTTGGCAGAGTTTAGACAACGAAGTGATGGGGGCCAAGGGCAAGATCCAATCCTTTTTGGAAAATTTCCATTGTGGGCGAGAAAGAAACCAAGTGTCGGAGTGTTCTAAGGTTGGTCCACCCAAATAGAAACAAATTCCACCGGCATTTCAGGCGGCTTAACGCTTAACCATATTTCAGCTTGGTGGTGTGGCTGCGTTACGGCAAGTGAATGCATACGTGACTGGGGTCAAACAATATTTGGCAGACCAACATGATATCGCCGCGCAGCATTCGGTAGCGCCTACTAAAAATTACTATGATAGAAGGACAGGTTTTGTAGGCCTTTGACGTTTTTTGTGGCTATGCGCTTTGATTTCTGTAGCACTTCTAAGTCCCGCTTCAACCAGGGTCGCCGAGCCTGGATGACGTATTCAACGCAAGGGCTCACGTAAGATTTGTGCATCATGGAGAAGATGGATGGGTCGGAAATTCCGAATGTTCTCCGAAGCAAACCGGTGCTGGTTAGTTCTTTTCGCAGCTGACTGAACGTTTATAAACTGTTAAGGTCAATTTGAATTAGCACACCAAGGTCGCGTGCTTGGGAAGTTGTTTGCAATACATGTGACCCAAGCCTAAACAGGTACTCATGCCTATGGCGGAATTGAACAGCGCGACATTTTTCCAAATTTTAAGGTAGTATATTCAGAACTGACCAGTTTGAAATCGTGTTGATGTCACTCTGGAGCTTTTCGTGGTCGTTCAGTTCTTTGATCGCTCGCCATAACTTGATATCATCCGCGAAGTATAGGAACTTCAAAGTAAGTTTCCACACCAGATAGTTTATGAAAATCAAGCGTAGACGGGACCCTGACAGCAATCCATTTTTTACATTGAGCTCCTCCTCAATTGCGTCGGAAATGGATTCTCGTAATCTCACCTCCAACCGACGTCCACGCATGGAGTTGCTTATCCAAAGCAGCAGTGGGTCACCAATGTCATAGAGCTGTAATCTGTGGAGGAAAATCTGGTAGTCTAACCGATCAAACGCTTTTGAGAAGTTCAAGGAGCGTGACCTCGACTCTTGCTCCACTATTAACTTTTTCAGTCCAGTTATTGCGTGCAAGTAGCAAGTTAGTAGTGCGTGAGCCCTTTGTCCGAAGCCAGGTTGTTCTGGTGCAATCATCTTTTGATTTTTCAGATACTGCATGAGTACATCAGCAAATTTAGTCTCCATAAGCTTGCAAAGCACAAGGCGCAGCGTTATCGGGCGGTAATTGGTTGAGTCAGTGCGATTACCTCCATTACGTATAGTAGCGGTAAACCCTCAATTTTATGCTGGTGGAAAATGGTTCTCCTCTAGATAGCACTGATAGAATGCAGCCAGAAGTTTCACCAGATCATTGGCTGCTGCCTAAAAACCTTTCGCCGAAATTTATCGACATCAGAAGAGCAGCGGATACGCATTAAAAGTGATACTGGATGAAGCTGACGGTGGGACAATAGATACATCGATAGCCGTTTGGCTAATTACACTCTAGAACTTTTGTGAGTAATAGAACTGTAAGAGAAAGGCTGGTTCCATTACTGATCGCCTGTATCCGTCACTCATGACCAGTGTTTGGATTCCGCGTTGTACCTATATAAGCGTTTGCGGTTCCTGCAGACTGGATTCATTAAGTACTGCTGATGTGTCACCTAGTCCTGGCGGAAAAGCTCACACAGGCGTTATGCTGTAGCACATAGGCAGACCAAGATTCAGAAGTTGGAAACGCCTTTTGATCTCTAGGAGATAAGTTGCTCAAGGACATGCATTTGCGTGTTCTGCCCCCCCCCCCAGAATTGACTTGCTTCTCCTTTTAAGATGGTCAGATTACTGCTCGGAAGCGTGCGATACCAGTGTGCTAAATGTCCTTGTGAAAATGTCCCAAACGATTTCTGGCTAACATTCAGTTAAGTAGGTCCAAGACTCTTCCTAGACAAGCTCGGATGACATGTTGTAATGCCTGACCGTATACATTTTCTAATCCACTTCCTCAGGATATTCTGCATAAAATACATGGTTAAACGATGGTGTGATATGGCCATTGCAACCCCGTGGTATGTTGGAAATTATTTTATCCACCATAAGGTCTTCGTTTATGAGTACAAATGCAAACATTGACGGCTAGTTAGCGGTTCGAAATCTGCTGGGAGAGGACACGTGGTTGTGCAGAGGGTAGCTGGAAATTATTTGTTGTAAACCGGTTTTTAACTGTGTGCTATTGGTCGCCGCTATTTCCAGGTCCTGGACATTGAAGTTGCCTGCGATGCGAATGTGACTGGATAACTTGCCCAAAGCAACCTGAAGAAAGTAGCTCAGTTGGGAGTTCATTTCATTCCTAGAGTTTGGTGGACGATAAATCAAACCTATACAACATGTCTCGGTTCCCCAACTATAGCCGACACCAAGGCGAATCCGGAGCAAGGATTTCTAAGTGGTCAGTAAGTCCACAGCCGAGGTTAGCCTTGTAATGCAGAATAAGGCTATCACCCCTAACAGTTCTACCATCCAACTCTGATCCGCACTTAGGCTAATTTTTTCATTTATAATAACGTGCTTGTATTCTCTGGTATCCAAAGCTAACAAAATCCTATTAGCTATGCTTAGCATTTTATCGGTTAAATTACTGGTGTTATTTTTGCACAGATGCCACGGCAGTACAAACAAAGAGGTGCCTAATTTCTTTTCTCCCAAATTGCACATCCTGACTTCTTATTTGCTTATTGGTTGCTGCAGTTTAGATTCGTTCATTACAGACTTGACACATTTCGACGGGATACAGGCTAACCAGACTACAAAAGTGTCTACGTACTAGGGGAAAATATGCAGTTGCTTCTTAGTTAAAGGTCGTTGGCAAGCTTGGAGCTGGTTTCCTGAATCTATGGGTTTTCCTGCGTTTACGAATGAAATGCAAGCCAAACATATATCATCAAGCTGATACAAGGACTGAACTTTTCTAAAGCAACTTTGCCTGATTGAATTCAACCGCACAACTTACGTGTGTTGCCAGTGTTGTTAAATGGATCGCTCAACATCGATGTTCAGAAGCACTGTTACGGCTGTAGTTTAACCTCCGAAAAGGGAAAAATGTTAAACGTCGCATTTGCAAATATTTAAAAGACAGCCTGTCTGTTCAATAGGGATCAATGAACGTGAGGATTGTGGTAGTGCATCTGCATAAAAATCTATTATGATGGTGTTTGGTATGTACTGAATGCATTAGTCCTACCCAACTTTACACAACACGAATATCATTACGTTTTCCTTGTCAGATGAATTCATTGGTAGCTGGCGAAAGATAAGCTGACTCAATATGCGGGGTGTTCAAGAAGAAACTGAACGTTTGCTGTAACAACTTTATTAGTCATTGTAACATTTTAAGCATTTTCTCCCTCAAAGTAGTCCCCTCTACTGTCAACATACCATAGGCAACGGTGCTTCCATTTTTAGAACGGCTTATAGAGCGCAGTTACTGGGATGGCGTGCAGGTCATTTGTCGCATTGTCCTAAATTCAAAACTTAAACAAGCTATAGCGCATCCGACAACTCATACATTCCTCCCCATATGCTTGGCTTAGCAATTAAAATGTGTAAAATTTCGCCGCTTGTTGCAACATTTCACACACACGTCGTTCTTCAAGCTCTTTCATTGTCTCTTTTGCACCGATCCAACGAACAGCTTGTGCACTTGCTTACTTCAATGGCTGTAGCTGTCCGGCTAATAGTCAGCGGGAAATGCGGCAAATAGCAGTTCGTTGTCTCAACAAGCCACCACATGCGCTCAGTAGCCGCAGCGCGCTCACTGTGCGATTGGTGCGCTAATTCAACACTTCGCTATCAGTTTGATTCCCCCTCGTAGACCAAGATCAAGTTTGTTAGTTTTTCGAGCGTACTTGACAAGGTGGTTCATTTTAGGTGATCCCAAAATCTGATAGCATATGGTCTATCTGTTCACTCACCACTGTGTCCGTTGCCTTGGATGGTAATGCACGATATACACGTTTTTCAGGGTCAATTACTTAGGCAATATGGTCTTATTGCGTCACACAACGCTTGTTCTTAAGTGAAACCATTTTTTCGCCATCTGTGTGAAAGACTTCCTTGGGACTTTGCAATATCATTGCTATGAGTCGCCGATGACCCGAAGCTTTGGGATAATGTGGATCTTTTTTGTTGTTCTGGGGTAACTAGCGTAACTAGCATAGGATAAGCCGCTAGTCGGTGCTAAATCTACTGCCATAAATTAAGCAGTGTTCCGTTCTTCGTATCGGAGCAGCTTGCCTCAATCATGGCAAGTTGTCGGCGCTAATAAAATCCGTGTGTCACTAAACCTTCAGAACTACTCGTCGCCCATAAATATAATTTTCTATGTTGTGATAACTAGCGCGGTTCGTAACTATGGCGCTCATTGCTGTTTGGTCAATACACCGTTCATCTAGGAAAACAAGAACAGACAATTTTTAAATGCATTAGTAAGTTCTCTTTTGGCTTCGTCTGGAATGTTGCACTCATGCTTGCCGATACTACTAGAGTGGGACAAAGACGCTGTGGATAATACGTCAAAGTAGGTCGTAATTTGTTCAGTAAGTGTCCGGAATGAACATAATCAGGGCAACAACCTAATTTGTGGATGTAATAATTGCATCACCGAACGATTCAAAGGACGTCACCATCAGCTACGGTGTATAACCTGGAAATGCTTTCGCTCTATTGTTCATTCTAGAAATCCTCTAGAGGCTGTTTGATGTCAGTATGCTCTACAAGTTATTTTGCCTCATCCCTTGTATACCTCATGTAGCTGAAACAACTGGCATGGACATGAATTGGCAAGCCTGCGAGTTATTCTTATACATGGTTTAAGATAGATTACGACTACGGAGGATGATATAGATTCGCAGCACATCAGTTCTCTCGAAAACCATTGATCATGGGTTCCTGTACTTAATCCAATCACACCGTAAATTAGACTTGTGTTAGCCTCCTCGTGGCCGAAAGCTGGCACTTGAGAATCACAGAATCGACTTATTAATGCAAATCTGAAACAATAAGTTTGCTCAATTGAACTACCTAGTTACATTAGGTTGTGTTGAGACTAATCAGATTGAAATTATTGACAACACAATTTCAGAATGAAATTCATAGGCGTTTGTTGAAAAACAGTTTACGAAGGATCAAATGAAGCACCACGCGAAGTTATTTTGTATTCAAATTTCGCAGGTTTTCGGTTAGAGATTAAGCTAACCGCTCACCCCCTGGCTACTGCTATTGGACGAGACAATGAGGTTGTTCTAATCCACAGATGCAAATGAGTTGTTGTAATTCGAAACACATTAATTTGGTTAATTAAGTCCAGACAGTAAACGTGGTGCACCGGGTAGTTTAACAAAAGAATCGACTATGATACAAGTGAATGCGATGAATTCATTTGGCGTCAGTGCCAGTTGAATCAAAATGCTAACTAAAAGGATTGCGATGATTCAGATGAAATTATACAAAGGTTGAAGTGTTCTTAGTAATCATTTCTAAATCGAATTCGGATGGTTCAATGGCATTTCAGTATGTGCTTACTGCTAAAGACAAACTTTTACACCTAATGTATTTATTTCTCAAAAATTTCAGTTTCTACCAAGTTCTCTATGGTTCTATACTGCTTGCTGCCCAACGTAGCAAAGTGCAAAGTTTCTCCTGCCATACGGAATTCGGAATTTATCCCTCCAAGGCAATCCATATTATGTTGCAAAAATGCTTCACTCCCATTTCCAAGCATATTGAACCTGGAGTTGATACCATTCGTCCAAATGCATTTGAAGTGAAAGTCGCAAGACTGGCACAAAACCTAACGACAAGCGTCCAGGGATGATTTGATGATTAGTAGTTTCCTGAAAATTTGGAAATGGAGAACTATTATTCAAATATAGAAAACCGACAGATATGCGAAATTTGTGCAGTAATTTTTCTCAGTATTTTTACAGGCAATTTCATGCATAGTGCTAATAAGTTAGTGTGTTACAAAATGAAATGCTGTGAATTGAAATTCACGCGGGCATCAAAAAATTCTCTCCCTGTGGCGTTACCTGAACGCACTATCACTGACACTCATTGGTCATGGGACATAAGACAATAGGAATCCTTAAATGGAAGCATATGATTAGATTAATGCATCTATGGGAAAAAGTAACTACAGGGTATGTTGACAAATTGCTCTCAACTGGAGACAGACGGGGATGATAGTGTCAGTGTTAGAGGTCACCAAAAAAATATCTGACGGTAGCTGGTCAAAGTCGGATGAGGTGCTTGCACGTTCCCGACAAAACCACTTCGACGGATAACTCGTTCAAAAAAGTTCCCATTAGTTCCTTTTAAATAGCTCAAATGTAGCTGTGATTGTATGCATGTTATAATAGGTGTTAGCGAAGGATTGTCTGAGATGTGCTATCTGGTACATAATCAGTTCTAAGAAAATAAAAGTACAAGAACATCTGATTTCAAGGGCACGGGGAAAACGGCTGTACACAGATGTTTTCGTTGTCACGTGTGCTAGATACTTCGGGTGCCAAACGACCGCAACATATGATACTTGACTGTTGTGCTTAAAACGTCATCATCCACCTGTCGGACCAATCTCAAAAGAATGAATGATTCCTTGAGTGAGTAGTAATACATATGGAAACTCAACTCCACGTTACTAGTGGACAAAAGTTATATCACCAAAAAATAAATACAGCACGCCATGTTTGTTAACCGAACTGCCATCATTGACACAAAGAAGGGAAATTAATTTACTGAGCGCATATCTCTGTTTAATTCCGCTGATAACTGGAAGCGGGGAAGAGCAATAGACGCCTAAAGTGACTATTTAGCGGGACCGTTGATGTATGATGATAGCCAACCCACTACTTTGTTGCGGTCTTCAAAGAAATCTATCTGATTCCGTAACCGTTTGTGAAGTACCCGATCGAATGTGTTCTGCATGTGTAAGCATAGAATTAATAAGGCATACTTTGAGTCCATGGAGTTCGGTATGTAGTTCAGGTAATGCAGGTACCAGAATAGGTACAATCGTTAGCCAAGAAAACCACCTCAGGGCTTGTCTATCAGCTCCAGCTAGTTGATGAACTTCCTCACACGATTTTCTAACAATTTTACGAATAATCCGGCTATTATAGGCGTGACTTGGCTTGGCCTGTTATTGTCAATCTCCAGTTTTGCGCAACCCTTGTGGTGACGGCTGGTGAAGGAAGTATTCAATTGCTCTGCAAATTCCTTGGATCCACCTGAAACGGCAAGCATATACAAAAAGAACCGTGATATATCAGGCCGTCCCAGTTACATGGCGGTTGGGATGATGCCATCAGCTTTCCGAATTGTGCACGGCTGAATCGCATGTGTCGCTTGGTGGATATTGCGGAGAGCAATGGCACTTTGTATGGAGCCTTAGACTAATTATAGCATTCGGTTCAAGGTCATGTAGGTAGAGAGGTAAATGTGCCTGGATGTCGTCCACCAGTTCAGTGATCAATGAAAGCGTTTGTTGGTTCTTGGACGGAGAAATCAGACTAGCTCTGTTGCTTTACATGTCATTCGTAGGGTTGCTTGATCTTCATGTCTTCTC
>CALYDF020007209.1:0-12735 GCA_944474145.2 Dicrocoelium dendriticum | reverse complement strand
CACGCGACTCCCCCACTCTCCCCCTTCAACCGACTCCTCCCCCCATACTACCCCCCTAGTGGGCGACCTTTCCATTCGAAACCAAGACCCCCACCGAACCCCCCCCGAAACTGATATTCCTATTTCTGCCTACCCATCCCACCCTCCCTCTCGGACCTTTCCCTACGCACCCGCGAAAGAGTGATCAATGTGAACTCTGCCTTTTCCTGGAAACCACGCCTCACAGTGCATCACGAGGTTCCACTTATGTGCTCTGTGTATGTGCAGCATGAAACGGTACGTCATCGCCTGATTTGCATTGACGATTTAAAAAGCCACATATCTGTATCTAACACTTCGACGTTGCCGATGTGATGCGCAACTACATAAAGGCACTGCCGTTCCGCTTACTTCTGTGGAACGTTGCACGCCAGAAACTGTCTGTTCACATCATGTTGATGAGTTGGCTGCTGCAATGTGTACCGCGATAACATTGCTTGACAATGTAGTGTTCCGTTAACCACTCCCAATGTCGGCGCTTACTGCGATGGAAACCGGTGCGTTGCGAGCTGCACAATTAGGCAAAGGCATGGGATGGTGTTCACGTATTGCGGAAAGCTAGCAGCCACCTACCAGGTAATAATACAAACTATGACGTCACATTATATTAAGCTAAAACATGATATCGTGGTTGTGAGGGGAGACTAAAAGGTATTTGGATGGACAAGTAAACTCACAGCAGGACCGCTACGGATGTCGCCTCGTAGCCATGTCCGCTGATAAATGCAGTCAAACGTGTTCATCGTTCTTTGCACCACGAAAAGGTAAAAGTGAACCTCCAACGGAAGCCAACCACCATACGCGACGAGAGTGGGCAGCTGATCCACAGCCTGTCAAAACGCTTGGAGCGTTGGGCTGAACCCTTTGCAAGGCAAAGGTGTGCCTGATAAATATGTAAACATTATCAAGGCGCTGTACGCGCATAGTTCGGGCAGGGTAAGGGTTTATGGCAAACTGTCGCCACCCTTCAGTATCACCAGCGGTGTGAGACAAGGATGCCCGCTGTCACCTTTCCTCTTCAACTTCGCTTTTGATGAATCCATAGAAACAGCGTTTGCTGAACACGACCTAGAAGGTGTGGAGCTACTTCCTGGTGAGCGACTTCTTGACTTGGAGTATGCGGACGATATTGCCCTAATCGGTGACAGCTCCCAAACATGCCAAACAGCACTGGACCGATTAGCACCGGCTGTCAATCGTTTGGGCTATGCTTTGCTCCATCGAAATGCAAAGTATTTCTCCAAGATTGGCAGGGACCCAACCCGGCGCTAACGCTTAGTGATGATCTGCTAGAAGTCGATCAGGAAATCAAGTACCTGGGCAGCTATATTAGCACCCGTGAGATTAAAGATGAGGTTACGAACCGTATGGCAAAAGCTTGGGGTGCTTTTGCCAATCTCCTCCACTTGTGGCGCAGACACGACATTACTCTCGCCTTGAAGGGCAGAGTTTACAACGCAGCCGCCATTCAACTCTCCTATACGACTGTGAAACCTGGCCCATCAGGTCGACAGACATGAAGAGGCTCGTCACATTCGATCATCGCTGCCTTCGCAGCTTAGCTCATGTCTGGTGGAAACACCGCGTGAGCAATGAGCGTGTTCGGCGTCGCGTATTTGGTGCAGGAAGAGCCAGTGAACCGCTCAGCACCATTATATCACGCACCAGGCTCCGATGGTTGGGCCACGTGTTGCGCATGCCAGCACACTGACTCCCGCGACGTGCATTGTTTGCGCGTTGGGGTGCGGTTGGAAAAGGAGAGGAGGCCAAGTGATGACTTGATCGAGAGGAATGGAAACTCTCACTTCGAAGTTGGCGTCAGTTGGTGCATCCCGACTGCCTGGCTGGGATCCTAAGGACGGTGAACACGTTTGGTTGGACACACTCGCTGATACGGCTTGGAGCCGGCCCCAATGTTGTTAGTGTTGTGAGTTCCTTTGTCCGTCCCCCTCCTGCTTAGCATCCCTTCCAATCACGACCTCATTTGTTAGGCATAATATGACTCTCTTTTACGGCAGGCAGCTGTTAGCTCTCTGGAAAGATGTCCATCCGTTAACTGGGACCCAGCAGGCCTGACCGCTTTTCTTTTCCTTTTCTTGTTTTTGTATTGCGGCAAAATAGTGGAGGTGTTTTCCAACTCCAGCTAAAGTGTAATGATGATGATGTTGTCTTGCCCACGGGAAACAAGCAAAGTGCGGTCACTTGGCAAACGGTCTGACGGTTGTGCAAAAGCGAAGATTCCAACCCGCACTACTTGTCAGCCGAAGTTGCCGGAAATCTCTATTCTCACCGAGAAGGCGTGTTCTTAAGGTTTGCTTTACTCTGCTCGAAGCAAAAAAGCCTCACAGGATCCTGCTTCCGTTATCAAGAAGAAAAAGCAGACGAAATCTGCCATAAAGCCTTACTGTGAACTCGATGAACAGAAAACAGTAACACATCAACATTGCAGCGAAAACACGCTATCTTTACTACATCATCGAAGGGACTAAAGACAGTCCCATCAACAGTGTGGAAGCCACCTGCTACAAGTATCCAATGAAAGCCCCGTGGAGTTAACATACCCCGTCGTGGAGATTCCTTCACGGATAGTAGCGTTATATTCGGAAACGCGGCGGAATTTGCTGCTGTCATTCCCGCTGATCGCATGTTGGACGACCTTCAATGGTTGAAAATGTGCGTAACGAAGCCTCTTCCGCCTGGTTACCCAGGCGTTTCTGTCAGTAAGGTGATTAGACTGGGAAACGTCCCAGTTAATGTACCAAACCCGCGACCGCGGCTACTTTGTGTGGTACTCTCTACCCCGGAGGAAGGAAGCGCAACATGCGGTTGGCGTTTACGCTAAAGGGTACAAATATTATTGTACAGCCGGACCTTCCGCTTGTCGAAAGGCTGAAGCTAAGGGAGGTCATCAAGGACCACAAAAGCAGGAGAGCGGCCGGTGAACAACGTCTTCGTTTAGTGGGTTTTCGGGTGGTCAGCCTGCGGTCCTTTGCAGATATGTCACTGCAAATTCGGGTAGTGCACCACCCGGGAGTAGATATAACGATTACCTGCAGATAGTGCTAAGTAATGTGCGCAGCCTAAGGAATAAGGTATCGTGAAAACAACCTCCGAATGCACGCAGGTGCGAAGAACAGGAATGGCGCCTCCAACCGCTCCCTCACAACGAAACATGAACCTTCGCTTTCCAGCATGGTGATTACATGCTCCACCTCACTAACTAACTCCTCCTGACTCAGACGCCTCAGATGATATAAATCACGTCTGGTAATACGGATGCCGTATTTCGTTAACACGAAATTCCTGATTTCACGTGTCTGACTAAAAGACTTCATTAACTTTAATGCCGCCGCTTCTTGTACCCATTAAGCCGCCGATTAGCGGGATAAAGCCAAGGTTTACCCAACTGAAACACATGCGAATGCTTCAACCAGGCGCGGCCAATCTCATAATATCTGCCTTTCAGCACCACAGAAAATCGGGCCTCGCAGTTGTAGCACCTATAAGTAAAAGAGCCAACAGCAGTCAAATTATCATGCACCTTCCCGCTTCCCTTTCACATTCTTACGCTTCTACGCACACATCGATATTGAATGAATCGATAACGATCCCCATTGGGGAGATTGTTTCCAGTCCTTTGCTTATGACCCTCCGCAGTAATCACCGTGCATCTATAAAACGAGGTTGCAGTAACTCTTTGGAACCGAATCAAATCACTTTGAAACTCCTCAATGGCCTCGTAACCACCAGTTACCATGCAACGAAAAGCTGCGGTGTCATCCTGCATGGCGGACGACACAAAACGCGCCAAAATGTACAAGCTAAATAACTCATATAAACAAACCACTTACACTGCCTTCATTCCTTAACCTTAAGGTGTACAGAAATTACCCCCAACTTGCCCTTGCCACCTACATGACCATACAACATCTAAACTACATGAGCATGTTTATCCTGACGGTACCATGCAGCCGTCACGGGCAACACTTTAATCGCTTATCGTTAGAAGGATACCGACTCAACGACAATTTCCTTCAGCTGCGACACAACTTCGTCAAAAGTCAGATCCTTCGGCTGTTTGGCAAACGGTGGTCCATGAACCGTGCATGTTCACTTATTCCGAGCTTGCGGGGTAGCAATCGCAACTTCCAGGAGTCGTTCTGACGAATGAAGTCAGTCCGGAACATGTCTTCCCAGTGCTTGAACCACGCTTCGAAGATGCATCCAGGATCCGCATCGTAATTGAATTAAGTGATGGTGTTCGTGAGAAGATCAACAAAACTCGCCTGCATGTCCCGCGCCGCTGCTCCTGTTATCTGCGAACTCAAGCACTGCGTCAGCTTTTCCATCACTTTCATTTGTGCCTCTATTTGAGCTAGCTGTTGGAAAAGCAGCTTTTGAAATGGCTGAGCAGAAAGATTCATCACACTTCCAGTTTTCTCCATCGCCATTTGTTATAATATTCTCACTAGACGCAATCCCAAAACTAACAATTTACTGCTAAACAAAACTTCTAGCCCAACCAAAGGAAAAAGCAAAACGCCAATGATCTTTACAAAATGGCATATTAATCTCCGCCAACGAACACAGTACAATAACTGCGGACCTCGGCTGTATTTATAGGTCTCTTACTGACCTTCGACTTATAATATTGGAAGGTCAGCTACAAAGGTCAGTGATTCCCCATATATTTTGCCGATGTGTCGGGTGGTTTTTAATCACTGCAGTAGTAGAACATTCCGGATTGTTCGAAATCGATGCCATAATTGTTAATAACCGATTTTTCGCTAAAATAGTAAATTTGAAGGCAATTCTTATTTTCTCTCGGACAGTGTTATGAAAAGGCTCATTGCCCTGCGCAAGCTAGCCACTCCTGGTTTTGATAATATTCGTCCAAAAGCGTTGAAGTTGGCTGCAGTAAACCCGGCGGACTCACTCTGCGTTCTTCCAACGATGTCTCGATGAGATGCGCGTGCCAACAATGTTGAAGCAGATCAACGTCACTCTCATCCTTAAGGGTGGAAGTCGCACAGTTCCGGCCAACTATCGCCCGATAACACTACTTCCATTGCTCTCCAAAATCATGGAAACGATTTTTGCCGAATCGCTTATGAACTACTTGGAAGAACGCAATATCTTAGCACAAGAACAACATGGATTTCGCAAGATCCGATCTTGCACTTCAAACTTTCTACTTGTTAGATCCAGTTGGACTGAGACCGTTGACAGCCGCGTAGGCGCTGACGCAATATACCTGGATTTCTGAAAGGCTTCTGACCGCCTGAACCACGGTATCTTCCTTCACAATCTGCAGTGTTGTGGAATTGGTGACCCAATCCTCGGTTGAATAGGTAACTTCTTGCTTCAACGACAACTGAATGTGAGTTCGAGGCGTCATCTCTGACCTAATCGATGTTAAGTGCGGAATGCCCCAGGGCTCAGTACTTGGTTCACGACTGCTCCTGATTTACATAAACGATCTCGCGACCGTATACAACTCCAACTTCTTACTCTTCTCGGATGAGCTCAAGGTATGGCGGGCCATTAGTACAACCAGCGACAAGGCAGCACTTTAGAATGACGTTGACTGGATCTACAAATGGTCGACCCAGAATTTACTTCAGTTCAGCACTACACAGTGCAAGGTCTTGAGCATACGCCACAAAGCCACTTGCGGATACAGATTGGGGGATCAAATATTGCAGCACACCTCAACGTAATGTGATCTAGGCGTGATAGTGCAGGAAAATCTGGGCTGTTCCCGTCAGGCCGAGAAAGCCTACATATAGATTAACCAAACCGTGGCCTTTGGCGGAGGGCATTCGAATGCTTCGATTCTTCCATCTTTTCTCAGATACTCAACGCCTGCATTCGGCATCATACTGAGTACGCCATCCACAACTGGCAGCAATGGCAAAAGCAAAATCTTACCGCTCTTAAACTGCCACAACGAAGGGCGACCATGAACGTAAATGGCCTGTTTCATCTCCCTTATCGATTGAGGATGAAAACGCTCGGGGTCTACAAAATACAAACTCGATGCCTGCGTAGCGACCTGATAATGACTTATATGATTCTGAGGAATCAAAACCATGCTTGCCGTCACCTATTAAAGCTGAATAGCAATATCACACTCAGAGGACACCAGGTAAGCAGGACACACAATACAGCCAAATGGAATGGCCGCCAGAATTTTTATTCCCTTTGTGTGTGCCAACATGAGAACGCTCTTCACACATAAGTCGCTTCTTTTCCCACGCTAACGGTATTCAAAAGACGTCGGGATAATTGGCCTAGCCATTACATCGTAGTGTTTAAAATTCTTCACATTTTTCCTTGTAACTTCCTATGCTATCTTCCTTCAGTTTTTGTATATTTGTTTTAACTCCCAACAAGATATATACTCTTCTTTGAATTTCGTTCCTCTTCTGGCCACGGTGAAGTTGTGCCGCCTTCGAGTGTTGTGTGTGCTTCGCATCGGTTGTCGGATCTCTATTTACGATTATCGTTCTATTCCTCCGTTCGTGTCATCAGACAGGTTTGCTAATTTTCACCTTTTGTAACCTGACCGTGAGCAATCGTCTACGGGGTGACCTGATCCTCGTATTCATGATCCTATCCAACCCTGGACATCCCTGTCGCCACCTACTCACACTGCACCAATCGGGCTCCCACCTACGTGGCCACCCATTGAGGCTCACACATCAGCACAGTCGGCTGAACTGCAGACGACACTACTTCACTTTGCGAATCTGCCGACCGTGGAATGCTCTGCCTGCCGATTTAGTCTTGGCACGCACTGTGGCTGACTTTAAGACCCGCTTGGACTGTCATCTGGCCGAGCTACACCGCGATATTCCCTAATTTAACTACATTCTACTGGATGGAGTTTCTTTTTTCTTCTACCTACTTCCTTTCCAAAGCCGTTTCGGAGGGCGTGGTGGGATGTCTAGCTTTGAGCCGGCGTGCATTCTGTTTGAATGCCACCTAAGCCCGATGAAGATACGGCCAACACGCGAGTCCAACCCGCTATAAGGTTGCTTGGCCTTTCATTAGACCCGACCCGAACTCTTTACCCTGTGGGTCATGTAAAGCTCGAGCTTTTATTCCCATTAAATACAATGTTCCAATGTTCGCTACGGTTATAACTCTGTCAGACACTATATTTGTTGACCCCGTCTATTTAATTTTTTGATTACTTTTCTCTGTTTATCCTTATGTCTGACTACTCTGCCCCTCGTGAACCGTGTGAAAAATTAATTGGCTTTTCGTTACCCACCTTTGATGTTTCAAACCCTCGTGTTTGGTTTATTCAGGTGGAGGCCATCTTCCGATTTCGAAAGATCACTTGGCAATCATCGATGTTTTCATACGTCACCGCTCACCTTCCTTCACAGATAGCCTCGGAGGTGATCGATATTCTTGATCCGATGCCGACTGCTTCGCCGTATGACAAGCTCAACTCAGCCATTCTAAAACGCACTACGGCTTCCGATGAAGCACGGCTACACATGCTACTTTCAGGCATAGAGCTTGGAGACCGCAGCCCGTCTCAACTCCTCCGGCACATGCGTTCACTTGTGGGTTCCTCGACCCTGGACGATTCCATCCTCCGACAGATCTGGACTAAGTGCCTTCCTACAAACACCACGGCAATTTTAGCAGTCCTTGCTGATGAATTTCCGTTGGACAAACTAGCCGCAGCGGTTGACGAAGTCCATGAACGCTTCTTTAAATCTGCTGTGAATAATGTAACTGGACCGAGCTCCACTAGTCTATCTGGAAATACCGCACTTGAGGACATTAGTGAACGACTCTCTCGGTTAGAACTCGCTGTGTCTCACATCGGTCTTGAACGACCTGCTAACCGTAGATTCAACTCAAGGAGTGGCCGCCGTTGTCAATCCCGCACCAGCTGATCGCGATCATACTGCTACTGTAACGAAGTTCCTGGAATGGGGTACCGGCGGGAGCTGGAAAACGGGCACGGAACGAACCAACGGCGGTAGAAAGCAGCACGGTCAATCACAGCGGACGCACGACGCGAGAAGAACACACAGCAACCGGGCACTCACAGAATCGCAATACGCAATCGTGACACGGGCATAACGAGCAGACACGGAGGAAGCACGTTTATCCACAACAGGAAAAACAGAGTTGTGCACCGGACCTTGATAAGACAATCAAAACAAAAGGGGAATGTCAAAGATTTTGGGTCGGTAAGGTGCCTTTGCACATTTTCATATATCTATGGTTTCTCGAGAATCTGCAAATGAAAGAGAAAAGAAAGAGATCATTTAAGTAGTCTTTAAAACGACCCATGGCCGTTTCCATTTTGTTACACCACTCTCCATTCCATCGGAGACACTGTCCTCAGTGTCTGAGTGCCCTGAATACTCGCCGAGCCGCCTTCGGGGGTATCTTTACAGTGTGTTCCACGATCGGTAGGCATCCGGGTGGGACGACTTCCTCCTTCGGAGTAGAGGCTGAAGATCCCGCTGGTTTCAACGGATTGTAATGCACGGTCAGAACTTCGGAATTTGGTTGAGCGACATCTCGGACGACATACACCGTGGGTAAATGGACGAACACAATCTCGTATGGCCCTTGCCACTGTCGGTGAAACTTCGCTGTTGCGCCAGGCGGAGGTCTTGGGCGGTGCAACCATACGCGATCTCCAATGTGATATTCAGGGCCCCTACTGTGCCGATCATAACATACTTTCAGACGATGCTGTGCTATCCTTGCGTGTTCTCCTGCACACAGAAAGGCTGATCAAAGACGTTCGCCAAGCTGGATTGGTGGCAGTGTTCCAGGACGTGGTGAGTTTGCGCCTGGCAAGCGTTCTCCCTACAAAAAGCCACAAATGTCCGTTTAACAACACTGCAACGTGGCGTATGTGACTCGCCACCGAATAAAGTCACAGCCCATAACTTTACACTGACAGGTCAACTATCGTCACAATTCTACATAGGATCGTTACACTGGGACTTCTACATCTGTATATACTGTTGTCGTTTTACATCCTACGATACGTTGTCCTTTTCCTTCCTTGTGTGCGGGCTCTTCCATTACCTTTCAATGGATCAT
This sequence comes from Dicrocoelium dendriticum, assembly GCA_944474145.2. NCBI lineage: Eukaryota > Metazoa > Platyhelminthes > Trematoda > Plagiorchiida > Dicrocoeliidae > Dicrocoelium > Dicrocoelium dendriticum. The sequence goes on along the minus strand of CALYDF020007209.1, from coordinate 3,606 downwards.
TCAGGATTCTCAATCTCTTATTAGCTGAGGTCCCGTATCTCATGACAGCCAACTTATTGTTTCGCATTTTCAACATTGTACAGTTCCAATCATGGATATATGAGCAATTTTCTACGTTACTGTTACAATGGCATTAAAATGTTTGTACCGCTGTACAAATCTGATCATGCCTCCACGAGCGTGCCTCGCATAGTCGAGAATAAAATATTTATTTATTTATTTATTTATTTATTTATTTATTTATTTAGTCTAACAGAGAACAAGCCGCGGTTGGGGGAATAGGGTATATCAGCTCCAGAGGCAAACGAAGCTGGTGACCAAATATCAGGAAGGCTGGAGAATACCCCATGGTTGCATGCACATACGCTCGATACGCCATCATGCATTGTGGAATAGCTTCGTCCCATCGATCTGACTGGTGCCGCTCCAGGAAACTCTGCAAAATCCCTTTTATAGTTCGGTTGGTGCGCTCTACCAATCCATTCCCTTGTGGATGATACGATGTGGTACGTGTCTTCCTCACCGAGAGCAGCAGACGCACCTCCTGAAGCAGGTGAGTCTCGAAGACGGCGCCTTGATCTGAATGCAGTGACAGCCGTGCTCCATAGCGGGCAATCGTTTAGCTTTCGGTAATCTACACAAAGCCGTAGAGAACCATCCTTCTTCTTCACGAGAACGATAGGAGACGACCAAGGCGATGTCGATGGGCGAATAACGCGCATATCAAGCATTTCCTGGATCACGCGATCTAGCTGGGCTTCGTAATGAATGGGCACCCTTCGCGCCCGCTGGCGAATGGGATGCTGACTCCCTGTATCAATTTCGTGTTGGATGACGTTGGTGCGCCCAAGTTGAGTGTCGCAAATCAGATCCTCATAATTACGCAGCATAGAGAGAAGTGAGGCTTTTGAGTCTGGGGAAATACCACTGTGGTTACGCAAAGGCTCAATGACATCAGTCTCAAACTGTGATGGTTTCGAGGTGGCCTCTAAAACTGTGCAAACTCTCCGTGAGTGACACAGCTGCGTGTTGACAGGAGTGGACTTTGGTAATAGTTTCGCGGTACCAAGCTGCAGCAAGCTTCCATGCTTAGCCAAAATATCCATCTCTAGGATGGCGTCCCAACTTAGGTTACGACAAACTAGAAACTCGTGTACTGCAGCAACATGTTCCAGTTGGACTTGAGCCAACACTGCGAATTCGACGGGCAACTCAGCCCCATTGGCCGTTAATACTCATGGTCTTCTCTGAGTAGTGGCGCGGTGACCCCTGAGGCGGTCGGCTATTTCTAGACGCAACAACGAACATGACGCACCGGTGTCAAGCAAGAACTGGATGTTAAAACCATTGAGGCAGCCAACAGTGGTTAAAGGTGGAAACAAAGCATTACGAACAAAAGTGGACGCAAGGAAGCCGGATGGATGAAGACGTGACTTACCTTGAGAACGTCGCGGCTTGATCGGTGCGTTATGTCCGCAAAATCGCGCAAGATTTCCAAAGCGACGGCAGTACCAACAATCGCGGCTGGACGGAGTGGAGTTGAAGTTAGATGCTCTGCTGTCGGAAATGGATACGTTTCTCAGTGCCGAACACAAAGTGGCCTGTCCATACTCGTCGCGATCGTCCATTGAATCCAGGGATTCGTGAAACTGCGCCTTGTTCATGGCATCTGTGAAACTGCAGGGCAGCATCCCAGCTAGTTGGTGACGTAGGGACCTGTCGTGCAACCCGGTGCGAAAACGCTCAGCCAGCCACTTATCCCGCTCGGCGTTGGAGAGATCGGGAACGGCTCTCAAGGAGAGCTCCTGAAGTGCGCGCGAACGCTTCGACCGATTCTCCTGACTGTTGGGTACGAGCAGCGAATTTCTGTCTATACAGAACTGCGGCTTCCTGTTTCCGAAACAGTCCGCGCAGTGCTTCCCATATTACTGAAGCTGGCGCCGTTGGAGGGATTCCAGTTGCGCGGAAGAGGCGCGTGGCTTCCTCGCTCAAAAAACTGAGAACGTAAGAGCCCACGTGCTTTCCGTGAATACTGGAAAGGTATAAGGATACATGAAACTCCCAATTGTCAAAATCATCCCCAGGCCGGAAAACTGGGGGTTGCCTCGGCACAGGTCGAAAATCCGAAAAATCCTGGGTAACAACATGAAGTTGCGACTTCATTTTTGGGGGGCTGACATTTTCCTTCTCCATTGCGATATCACCTCTGTCACCAAACGTAAAGAAGTTCCTGGAATGGGGTACCGGCGGGAGCTGGAAAACGGGCACGGAACGAACCAACGGCGGTAGAAAGCAGCACGGTCAATCACAGCGGACACACGACGCGAGAAGAACACACAGCAACCGGGCACTCACAGAATCGCAATACGCAATCGTGACACGGGCATAACGAGCAGACACGGAGGAAGCACGTTTATCCACAACAGGAAAAACAGAGTTGTGCACCGGACCTTGATAAGACAATCAAAACAAAAGGGGAATGTCAAAGATTTTGGGTCGGTAAGGTGCCTTTGCACATTTTCATATATCTATGGTTTCTCGAGAATCTGCAAATGAAAGAGAAAAGAAAGAGATCATTTAAGTAGTCTTTAAAACGACCCATGGCGGTTTCGATTGCGTTACCCTACTACCAAAGCCGTTTCGGCGATGCTGCTCGTAATTGTCGTCCAGGTTGTAAATACCCGAAGACGTTTTTGGATTCTCGGCAGGGAAACGACAACGCCAGCCAGTGATGGCGACAACTGCTGCTGGCCAAACCATTAGTCGCCCCTTGTATGTTTTCGATTCCACCACCAATTTTCACTTTTTGGTCGATACTGGCACAGAGGTGAGCTGTATACCTTCGTCCTTAGAAAAACGTGCTCTGCGACCATCCGGAATTGCCTTACAGGCAGCTAACTAAACCAAGATCGCGACGTATGGCCAGAGACTGCTGACACCTAATCTTGGTTTGCGACGAAATTTCACCTTCATCTTTCTAATTGCCGATATACAGAAGCCCATCATTGGTATTGACTTTCTCACCAAATTCGGCGGTTTGTAGACCTGCGATGTGGTAAGCTACGAGATGGTACTACATCGTTAACTGTTTCCGGACTGCTCGCTACGGTCAATTCCATTAAGCTTCATGTACTTCTGCCTAAAGAGTCACGCTACTCATCACTGCTGCAACAATTTTCCTCCCTCCTTAGAGCAGATGACGGCACTCTAGAGCCCAAGCACGATATCTGTCACCATATCGTCACAACCGGTCCTCCAAGGCGCCTTCCACCGGACAAACTACAAGCGGCCAAGAGAGTGTTCGAACACATGCTTAACCTCGAGATCATACGCCCTTCCAAAAGCTGCTGGGCATCTCCGCTTCATTTGGTGCCCAAGAAGACCAGCGATTGGAGACCATGTGGCGACTACCGTGCATTCAACGGTGTCACTGTTCCCGATAGATACCCAATTTCCCATATCCATGATTTTTCTAGCAACTTGCACGGAAAGTCTGTTTTCTCTACAATCGACCTAGTTCGTGCATACCATCACATTGCTGTCGCTCCTGACGATATTCTAAAGCCCGCTATTACTAACCCCCCTTAGTCTCTGAATTTGTCCGTA
>CALYDF020007208.1:0-12679 GCA_944474145.2 Dicrocoelium dendriticum | reverse complement strand
TGGTACGTGCCATTTCATACAGAATTTGATAATAGTAAATTTCACATATTACTTGCGTTCAGAAATAATATGGCTTTAAGGGAATAGGGCAGAATTAATATGTCTATGGATCATTTGCTGAATTAAGGCTCGTATGTGTGTTCCACGGTTGCATTACTGCTACGTTAATAGCTTAAGGAAAGTATCAATCCCACTTTAGCCAAAATGGTAAAGTGCGATGTAAAAGTTCGCTTAATAGATCCTATCAGACCTGTTTAAATAAATAGATAGAAATAATCATAAATATAGATGAAACGTTCATATGTGTTCTGAGACCTTAACAACCCAGCGAAACGGATTTGATCATGGCAGCTTGGACATAATACCGAAATGACTATGTTTAACGCAAATATATCTTGAATATCTGTCTTCATCAGATACATTCTCATTAAAACATTTAACCGCATGAAACATTTTCAATGATTTGTGGGGAAACTTTGCAACAGAAATCTTTCTCGTATCTGGCAGAAACCAGACTGCATCTCTTGAGTGTCGTCATCGAAATACCTGTTGCTAGCCGCAACAAACATCTGAACGAGGCAGAAATGTTGCTGATAAAATACGGCTTTCCATTAGGGTAGATTGTCCATCACCTATTACCCTGCTGTTTAATGTAGTATCGGCACGCAAAGATTAGGCTTCGGTCGTTGCGGTATATATTTAACAAAATCCACGGGAGTTTTGTCAGTGTTCGAGTATTGCGGCTATATTTGTAGCACGATATTTCCAAGAAAAGATATCTGCAGGCGCATATTCGCCACGGCACGTGTTTGAGTTGACTGCAGCTGAAAAACTAGAAAATTGGTACCTATTAAACAACACGAAGTCTCAAATATATATATATATATATATGTTTGGCGGCATCCGGTTTCGGATTTGCCTGTCACTGTGGTCAACCACAGGAGGTCTGCGCCTACAGAGGGACCATGGGTGACTTTCGCTGCATCACACACAGCTCCAACCACACAACTAATATCCAGCGTAAACGCGAAGGAATAAGACCGGGAGGGATGTAGATAGGAGCCACATTTCATCAAGGGAGCCGGCCCACATTCTTTCACAGGAGCACAGAAGCACGCTGTATTTGAGGTATCAAGCGCACAAAAGTTGGTGATTGGACCGTGGTCCGCTCCATACTGAGTGCAAGGAACCGCTCTTCGAGCCTAGCACAACCACAAGGACCGTGCACCCCGTCCCCTCCAGCAACATCCAAGTGTCTCCTGGAGCCAGTAAGGATGAGGTAGTTGGTAATAGAGAGGTAGACACCTTGTCGTCATGCACATCAAGCGAAACCACACCGAGGATGTCAATCAATAGCCAATCACTTGAAACGACAACATGAAATAAAACAAATGTAATAATGCATACACATACGGTGGCACATCACTTCGCTAAATTACCATATGAAGTAAGTTGGTTAGCTTACGAATCGGCGATAAGGAAAAAATGTCCACAAGTTAATTAAAGATGCTACAAACCCAACAAAGTTATAAAGGTTAAGCGCGATTAGTGTAAGCAACGTGGTCGGTTAATAGAACATTATTTAGGTAGGCAAAATACACCAATTAAAGTGGAATGAAATGTAGTCAGCTTAAAAATACCTATTTTAAGTTGGTTTAGCCAAATGCGGTGAGGAAGCATCGAGAATGCAACATCAGCAGCAGTATGGGGCATATATATATACATATATATATATATATATATATATATATGATTTGGCGGCGTCCGTATCCGGATTTGCCTGTCACTGTGCCGTCCGTGGGAACAGTCACAGGACATAATGTATATATATATATATATATGTATACATACATATATATATACATATATATATATATATTTTAATAGTTCAACAGTGTATGATGGGATAATAAGCAGAAATTTACAATACCAACAGGATTGATATGTTAAAGAACATTGAAAGCAAAATGTTCCAACGTGGAACGTGAGGTACCACTATTGCTTAATCTTACTGTTGTGTAGCATTTATCCATAAGGTGAAAGTCTAAGAGTCTTACGAATGTCTTCTTGTCTGGTGCTTTCACCACATATTTTAGTAACGCATTCCAGTGAGAACAGATTCTAAGTGGGGAAAAATATTTTCTACAATTCATAGGGGAGTGTTGTGTTACTAGTTTCAGGTGGTTGCCACCGCTTTGTCTTAAGGGGCAAGGGTCAGCGGTGATGCATATCGATGCTCGCTTTCAGTTAGTATCCGGTATGTGAGAGTAAGATCTCCTCGAAGCCATCGGTATTCTAATGAGAACACCCCGAGTACACGAAGACGTAGTTCGTAACTTAGATCGGATAGTCAACGCGTTGCCTTTTTGGCATTTTACGGAGTTGTTCCAATAGGTGTATATTTCTTTTTAACCATGAACACTAGGCCTGAGTTGCATATTCAACGTGAGGGCGAATATGGGAATTAATCAGCAATGTTACTTGTCGTCTCTCAAAGGTGCCGAGAGCTCTCCTCAAAAGTCTCCAGTTCAATTTCTCCACACTTGCTGCTTTCGAAGATTGGAGCGAATTTCCAAGACTCACTTGTACGATTATACCTAGGTCGCGTTCACTAGTCACGTGTTGCAGGAGGTGTTGCCCCACAAGGTATGTCTTGACGAAGCTGCTGCGCACCGTCAGCAGGTGATAATTTGCAGGGTGCAGTGGGAGCTGGTTCCTTTCTGCCCATTCGTTGATCCGAGTAAGATCTTCCTGGAGATAGTCACTGTCGAATGCTGAGCGACTTGCTCTCCATATTTAAGCAGCATCTGCAAATATTTGCATCGGAGATAGAATGTCTGCTGGAAGTCATTTAGGTAGACAAAATCAGTAGCGGACCGAGGACGGATCCGCGTGGTACGCCACTGGAGACACACAGGCTTGCAGAGTGAGTGTCTGCCACTGTTAATTTTATCACTCTGTCGCATAAGTAGTCTTGTAACAAGCTGAACAGGTAACCGTTGATAACGTAGGCAGAACAATTCTGGAGGAGAAGGAAGTGATTGACCGTGTCGAATGCTTTAGAAAAATCCAGGTATTTCACATCTATGGGGACTGCTTCATCAGCCACCCTGGTTCATGAGTACCGAGTAATGAGCAAATTAGTGAGGCAAGATCGTCTGCGTCTGAAGTCATGTTAGGCATTAGAAATTATTTGTTGGCATTCAAAATATCGCGTCGGTTAATCTGCGATTACCGATTTCATCAGTTTTGATAAAACAGGAAGGTAGTTGAAAGGATCTGATCGCTTACCTCCTTTGTATATTGTAGTGATAGTTCCATTATTCCGATTCCATCACCTTTGATAAAACGGGAAGGAGAATAATAGGTCGGTCGTGTTCAGGATCCGATCGCTTACCTCCTTTGTATATTGGAATGATAATTCCATTTTTCCGCTCAGATGGCACTGTATGGGAGTTAAGCAAACACTGAAAAATGGTTGCAAGTGATGCTGCCATTGTGGGAGAAAGCTTTTAAGTACATTTGGGCAGATCATGTCGGTTCCAGGGACAATTTACTCCCGGAGAGACTATAAGTTGCTTTCAACAGCTGCTGGAGTAAAATGACGCTAGATAAGCCAACGCCATTTGTTTGAATGGGCGAAGGTTCCATGGTATTTGTAGCTACTGGACCAAACTGCAGGAGTAGAGCTTTCGCGGCATCCACAACATTGGTTGTTAGGCCACTGGCCTTCTCGTGTGGTGATATGCCGGGTTTAACCTTTCTTTTGCCCTTCACAAATATGTACAATAGTTTGGTGTTACCCGTAAATTTTAAATATACCGTCTCCTGCCATTCGTACTTATCGACTCTGATGAGCGGCATGAAATAGTTTCTGATGAATTGGTAATTCTGCCATGTGATATTACATGGGCTTAGCGAAGGTGGACTTCAGATTTCAGCTCTTCTGTTGATCAATTTACATGTTCTGCTTCGGATCTATGTATTGTTCCGGCGCGATGCTCGTAATGGTACAACCTTCGATGCTGATTGTATAACCCAGTACATTTTATCTTTCAGTTCATATCACGCGTCATTCGCTGAACTGTGTGTCTGCAGATCCCAGTCAACTGTTGCTGCTAAGTTGTGCTGCTTAAAATAATCCATACCAGTTTGTTAAGTCACTTTTTCTTAATTAATAATACTGGCATAACACACATAACCAAATGTTAGGACTGAATGGCCGCTACGACCCAGTGGAGGATCGTATGCTACTGACTCAACCATCAACTGTTCATTAGCCAGGATTAAGTCCAGGATTGATGGCTTGTTTGAACCGCGGAGTCTGGTTGGTCGATGCACATAGTTATACAAAACTGCCATATCCATGAATTCGAGGAGTTTCGATTTAAATGTTGGCCCAATAGAGTACATTGATGCCATTGATGCATTATTACGGCATGCGACAACTCAGGTGAAGTGCTCGTACTACCTGATATATCGTGGAATGAAGGTTGAGCGGATCCCGTCAACAGAGAAAGGTACAGAAAATGTCAAGACAAGAAAACAGTGATTGCTCACGGTGTTCCTGAGTTTACAGATTCCCCTTGGACGATGCTCAGATGCACAGCCGCGAGCAATGATACTACATCCGGGAGGCTCTTTCTCTCGAAAATGTCGTGGCTACCTCGTTGACAAGGATCCCCATATCATCAAACTATAAAGGGTGCGGTCCCAAGATGTTTGAACTTGTGTTACAATCAGAGATGATGACATAAACCCTTTTAGAGAATTGGATTAAATTGCGTAGCAGATTGCCAACAGAAATTCGTCTGAAAGCGGGGTTACACGAGCACTTTCTAATGAGCGTTCAGTGGAGGCACAGCTCTCAACGAAAACGCCAACTTCAGGACCCGACTCGGGGACGGCTTCAATAGTAGCCATAATATCCGCAAGGACGCAGTGGAGCACAAGCGAACACCGGGATCCAGAGTATCTGATACCTGACTATACGCCAAATTCGTCTCGACAGTCCGCAACCCATCCAAAAAACGATTAGTCGCCGACCCTTTATTGGTCGACGTAAACTCACTTGCTTAATCCATCTAATATAACATGCTTTTTTATCTCCGAGAAGCTCTCATGCATGTACACACTTACCTAATGTCTACTTAGTAAATTAACTGAATTAACACTTCAACACGCGTCAGCACCTTGGGACCTCATCGCTGCCACCGAAACGTGGTTGCGCTGTGAGATAACGGATGCCGAAATCGCGTTAACAAGCATGTCCGTTGTCCGGAAGGATCGAGCTGGCAAAGGTGGTGGGTAGCCCTCTACTTTCGTAATAACATGCAATGCGAACCCATAAACCATTCAGAAACCGAGGTACCTGGCTCCGATGGGTACAGTTTCCGGCTTAGAGGGAACGATCTTGGCCTATTGACTGTTGTTTACCGCCCACCGTCGGCTAGTCCTGAGAAGGACTGCAGCTTGGTGGCTGCGTTGAGTCAATAGATAAACAGGAAGTATAGTCACCGGCGCCTTCAAGTTATATGATCTAGAATCCCAAGCCACACCAGGAGAGCAATTCAAAGCAGACCTGCTAGATCTGTTTTCAGACTTCCCAATTTATGGCCACCTCACTACGCCCAACAGATTCAGTGGAACTAACAGACCATCCATATTCGACCGAATATTCACCAATGAAGAACTGATGGTCAAGAGGGTGATAACCGGTACTCCGCTGGCCGCAGTGATTATGCGACGCTATTGTTTCATTACATGTGCTAAACGGATAATCCTAAAGAGCATGCCGAGAAATAATATGTCGTAACCAATTATGACGACCTGTCCGACCTCATTGACGCAACCAGCTGGTCGTTCTTAGCCGAATTGACCCCTGAGGTGGCCTGCGGAGAATTCGTCAACATATTTAACAAGCTCGTGTCAAGGACATCTGAAACCAAACTCTGTCGGCCTAAAAGGATAAAGTCTTTCGTAGGGAGCAGGACACGTAAATGCATAGCATTAAGGGACTTTGCATGGTGCACCTACATAGCCTCCCCGAACGACGACACCTGGGATGTCTACACAATACAAACGAACCACTGTGTCAAACTCGTCCGGGAGGATAAACGTAAGAACCAACAAGGTCTAGTGAAAAAGTTGCTCCAATCCCAAACCGCTATACAGACACATAAACAATTTGTGCCGTGTTAAGCGCGGTATTCCTGCTCTGCACACCGCATGCGGGTTAGCCATAAACAGCACAAGAGGCGGCAAACTTTCTTGGACAACAATTTGGCCTTACCTGCCAAAGCATGCAATCATTATACATCCTGCCTAAACAGATAACGCCGCCATCAGGGCTTAATCACATATCGTTTACCTCGGCATCTGTACTGAAGAGGCTGATGTCTCTGCGCGAGTTCAGCTCTCCCGGTGATGAAGGCATTCGTCCGAAGGCGTTAAAAGTAGCTGCCATGAGTTTGGCAGGACCACTAGCAATTTGCTTTCAACAATGTCTGAACGATATGCACGTCCCCACGATGTGGAAGCACGGAATCATCAAGCCAATTTACAAAAGTGGTAGTCGCGCTGAAACAGCAAATTATCGCCCGATTACATTACTTCCTGTGATCTCCAGGGTTATGGAGTCCATTGTAGCTGAAGCTTTGATGGGATACCTGGAGAACAACAGAATTCGCGTTCCCGCACAGCACGGATTTCGTCAAAATCGCTCCTGTACCACTAATCTGTTTATTGTTCGTGCAAGCTGGACGGAATCTGCGGACACTGGTGTAGAAGTCGACCCGGCCTACTTTGATTTCTAAAAGGCACTCGACCATATAGACCATCGCATTCTACTCCACAAACTCCAGAAATATGGATTCGGCGATCCTGTTCTGTGCTGGATGGGAGACTTTCTCGTGCAACGTCACCTGAATGTGAGGGTTAGAAGAAACCTCTCGGAATCCATCGAACTTCAGTGCTCGATACATGGACCCCGCCTGTCCCTGTTTTTCATAAATGATTTCGCGAGCATGCTATCTTCTAATTGTTTGCTATTTGCCGATGATCTAAAGGTATGACGCACTATATCTGTAGAAGGAGGATCACACAGCGTTAGAGGAGGACCTGGAAAAGTGTACACATGGTCCATCAAGAACATGCTGCATTTCAACGTCATCAAGTATAAAGTTCTCAGCATAAGACACAAAAATGTGCATAATATCGCCTAGGACCACACATTCTACAGCGGGCTTCTCAAGAGAGTGCTCTCGGCGTGATAGTTGTTTGAGGCAGACTGAAAAGGCAGCTATGAAAGCGAACAAGTACCTCGGCCTTCTTCGCAGATCTTTCGGGAAGTTTGACCCTACAGTCTTCCCAGAAATACTTGGTGCGTACTTGAGGCCGCACGCGGAATACGCTATTCAAGCGTGGCAATCCTGGCTCAAATACCATCTCACCGCGCTCGATACTGCACAACGTAGGGCAACGAAGAGCGTCAGGGGTTTGACCAGCCTCCCCTACCCACTCAGGCTGAAGACCCTCAAAATATACAGCGGACGTTCTCGGAGTCTAAGGGGCGATCTCATAATGGTGTACCAGATCCTGAGAAACCCCAACCACCCACGCCATTTCATTCTGACACTCAGTCAAAACACCGCGCTAATTGGTCATCAGTTTAAGCTGGTCACGCAGTACAGCCGCCTGGAATGTGGGCGAAACTATTTCTCCCTTCGAGTTTCACAACCTCGAAACGCACTTCCAGAACACGCAATTAATGCTACCACCCTATGCCTTTTCAAAAAACGCCTTGACAATACTTTGTCACATTTGCACTATGTGCTATAGCCCATGACCACCAGATGCTGGTACTAATGCGCAACAGACATTGGATAGTGCCATAACCCTACTCGAGAATGAGTCACTTCAAACCCCTTGCACAAAATTTGATAAACGCTACTATTATAGAAAATGGAATTCTGTTTCTCGTCGACCCGAGATAGCTGCACATGAGTAAGCCCTGTCCTTGCTATTTTTTCTTTTTTCTTGCTTATAACCTGATAAATAACCACTCCTCTTATTGCCTTGTGTGTGCGCATTTTAAATTCAAACTCCCTTATATGGTAGCGCAGTTAAATCTGTAATCTCCCGAACCGACGATCCCATTATCCCTTGATCTATCTTTTCTCACTCTAAACACCCTACGGGACATGTCAAGCACCTGCTTTTTTACCCGTTACAAATCAATGTTTAGTATACGTTGTTCATTTAAGTAACGTTAAAGTCACCCATTATAGATAGTGGGAGTACTTTTGTGAAACCGCGTAACGGAGGGCATTTAACAGTACGTTATCGCTGGATGCTGAGAAGTTCGGAGACCTATAGATAACTGTGAAGAGGCCAGCATCACTCTTCCTCTGTGGACCAACATCTCTACCTGCTAGGTGCAGTCGGCAAAATAGTGCGTATGGAATAACAAGGGAGCTTTCGGTAAGAGATTCACATTTCAAATAATCTAGGTAGTAGAGAACAACACCGCCACTGCCAGATGGACGATCATTTCGGATAACTGACATCTCACGGAGTTCAATCTCTGGATAAAGTATATCGTTTGAGAGCCAAGTTTCTGTAACTTCTATGAAGTCCCAATATGTTGTTTCATGTCGATGCCGCTACCCCGAGATTTTAGAATACAATCCCTGCGTGCTGGCGTAGCAGCATTGTATTTATTGACGCATTGGGAGCTCGGCTCGATGTGAGTGACCGGCACAAATAGTACCGGTCTGCTGAATATTTTGAAACCGTTGTTTACACGGTTGGCTGATTTGAGATAGATACAACTGAGGCTGGCTCATCTGTATCTAAGGTCCGTACTAATTGAAGCAATGGTCTTAACCGCACTTCTGGTTTCCCAAGTTTGCTGTTGTTATGCCATGCTTGGATTGCCAATGATAGCATTTCGGGCGCAGCCAAGGTAACTTTCAATATTCGTGGCCCGCTACTTTGGTAGTTTGTGGAAGCAATTAGACTGCTGACGTCAAAATCCACACATTCTGCATGTCGAAAGTTCTGTGATGTACGTCCATTCTTCAATGTCGTGTTTCTGTCGTTCACTGCTATCATCATGCTTCAATTCTGGCACACCATGAGCCCGTACCACATTCTTCGTCGCATTTTGACTTGACGAACTAGGGTTGGATTTCCGCTTCTCTCTTTCTGCCCGTGGCCTTTCAGGAGAAATGCGGGCACTGACAGAAGAGCTCACTAGAATGTGGCTTGCTAAGAGATCATCTTCCAGGTCGCGCGTGTTTTTAAACGCTTGTGGCAGTAACCGAGGTTCTCCTACGTATGGACATGGTGAATTTCGTGAAAGACGTGTACGATTAGTTGGGAGAACTTTCAGTCCGATTGCGCAGGTTATTACAGCCCAGCGGTTTTGCTCCTCGGATTGTCCACCTACTGGGTTCTCGGACGTTTGAACATATCACTGCCAGCGCTTGTTCGTTGCGTAGTAACTGTTTCTTCTGCGGTTCCTTGTGAGCGTAGGTTTGTCAAGTGGGGGTGTCTGGCTTGTCTTCCGTGGACGATAGGCGAAGCCTCTAACAAGATTTTTTTACGTCCAACGCCGTTAGTTGCACTATCTGTTTGAGTCAAGTGTTGTTGCCCAGTTAATGCCGGAGGTGATCGTGCAATTTGTGCGTAACCGCATGCTTTGGAACATTACGTGAGACTTGGGAGACCTTAAAACCAGCCTGTTTTCGCTGCTGTTTTTCACTAACGGTGTTTGCCTTTTGCTGGACTGGGTAGCATTGTTGCTAGAGAGCTTTGCCTTTTAACAGGTCAGAGATTCAGCCTACCTAATGCATTAATCTGTAACTCGAGTTCTGAGATTTTCCCTCCCAACACCACGATCACTTCCTTTTGGTCTGCCAACGTAACAGTCAACGCTTCACACACTATCGTAAGCGTTTGAACAATCTTTATTATCAAACTGTCTGAACATAAGTCAAGAAACCATAACCTATCTATCGAGACGTTGTTAGCTCCGTTAAGTTTAATGTTTACAGTTGTTGCGTCGTAGGAATTGGCACAGAACGAACACGTGATTTTCGAGAGGATCTCAGTTCCCCGCTTGTCTGAGTTACGAATGACCTTGGATTGGTTGCTCACTGGATTCCCGGTTGCCAAACTTCTCCCGTCCATGGATCAGTGGTCGGTATGCACTTTTAGGTTGCGCTGGTCACTCGGTTTGGGCTGCCTCAGTTGTTTGCTCCTGCCAGCGTGTTTGGTGCTGGTGCGTCACTAGGCGCACGAGTAGCTGCGTATCGGAGCGTTTGATTCCTCCACAAGTTAGATCCTCGATGGGAGTGAACTTCCTCACCTGACTCATCAAGTTGAACTAGGTGTCGTCCACTATTCCACACTACACACTGGGGATCTTTTCCAGTTAAGCCCCGCCACCCAAAAAAGATAATGAAAAGGGCAGATATGGAACTTGAACTTTTACTCTCTATTGAAGAGGGTGAAATTGAGACGTCATTAATAATTTGCATGAAAAAGTCCATTTTTCGGTGTCTTTGCCTCCAAACGAACTCACACAGGTAGCTGTCCACTAAAGATCGGTGTGTGCCGCATTGGCGCTTATTCTACATCTTGTAAATGTGCCAGAGAGATTCGATGGCTTGTGTGTGAGCTCCAGTCGTTGGGTCCACAAAGTTTTCGATATGACTAACCGTTTGATGAGTATAACTCATGCCAATCATCGATTCAATACCTTGGTATGATGCCCACATATCGGAAATGATAATTGAGCCGGGAGCGATGCAGGCCTGGATTGCGTCCAGCAGAGTGGCTGCAGTTCGATCTGGCACTGCATACAAGAACACTTCTTTAGTCTCCCGGCAAATCATTCCGAAATTCCACTGCTGGGGAAGGACTTGCCCTGCATAGATTTTACGACGTGATATTAGGGTTTCATTGATCGCGACATGTAGACCTGGGCCGCCGACAATCGTTGGAGTCTGCAAAAGCTGCCAGGCGCAAATTTCACGCAGAAAGTTCTTCCAGTCGACAGCGGTTGCGTGGCCAATGGATAACTCCTCTGAGCAGAATTTGATTGTTGTCAGATTTTTGGACCAGCAATAAATGAATAGGATTATTGTCCTGAAATCCATCCTAGACCGGTGCAGCCAAGTTCCCTTTCGAAGACCGATTTCTTGCCGACACTGCCGGGCATCACACCTCCACCTGTCAGAAAGAGTTGAATGTGTCATTTGGTGTCCTCGTCTGCATAAACGTTGATGATGAATCACTCCATGGCTTTGCAAAAAACGTATTGCTGTTTCCTTGTCATGAACGACCGCCGAAAGCGTCAGAAAGTTCATGTCAGGTTTTACGTGCGAACGTAGGAACGTTTTGGACAAAAATGACCTCAGAAGCGGATAAGGAGTTTTTTAGGGGACACCTTCGCTTGCATTACGTACACTGGAGCTGGCAAACAGTGGCGGGGCTCAACTTTTCACGCGTGCCATTTTTGCACTATTGGTGGGGCTTGACTTTTCAGGTGTACCCTTTTTGCCTTAGTGGCGGGGCTTAACATTTTGCGCGTGGGCTTTTTGCATTAGTGGCGGGGCTTAACTGGAAAAGATCCCACTCTGGAGACTATTGGAATAAGGCGGCTGGTAAAGGTTTCCGGATGTTGTGGTTTATCCGTCGTTCTTTCGGGACCCTAACCGCTTATGTGTTTGTAAAGCTCTTCTCAGCGTTTGTGCGACCCCACCTAGAATAATGTGTCCAGGCCTGTCCATCATATCTTGTCCGGGACAAAATGGCGCTAGAAAGGGTGTTGAGTGTCGGTAATAGGTTGGCTCAGGGGTTAGAAGACAAACATACACCGAACCCCTACTTAATTTGGGGATGCATTCAATGCACTATCGAAGGATTAGAGGGTACCTAATAATTACCTACCGTATTTTGACTGAGTAGGTTGGCCCCGATTTGTCTTGGTCTCCGCGGGAATTGTATGAAGCTGGACAAACCGCGGTCCGATCGAGTTAGAGCGGAGACACGGTTATCGCGTCGAGTCATCGAGTGCTGGAACTTGCTTCCAGAAAATGCTGTCAAGTAAGCTATTGTTAAAAGTTTTGAGCTTTAACTAGATGCACTTGGGTGGCAACATGAAGCCTTTCCTTTTTCCTAACTAATTCCCACCTTCATTCTTCTATTCTATTTTCTGTGCTTTCCCTCACCATTGGTATCATTCTCTTAACTGATTTCCTAAACTCTTTACCTTCGAGTTTTCTTCCTCTCTTGCTTACTTCACCTAACTGGCCTAGGAGGGACAGTTAACTTAAGAAACGTGGGCATTAAATTGGAGGACCAGGGTGATTTTTCGGGTGTTTTCGTTTTAATTTCATCAAGAAGTCAGAGCACCCCTATCAACTCCTGGATCAACGACCCGCTCAAGATGGAACACTTACAAGATTCGTCTTATCGTTCCAGTCCCACCTGAACTTGAAACACAATTAATCAAAGTTACTCAAATCGCCCTTAGTGAATAGACTTCCGAACAATGGAACAATGGATTTATGCAAGTATAAAAGCTAAAGCTTGACAAATCCCGTAGGGTGATCAGTGCGAAAATCATAGAAGCGTGAAAAATTCAATGGAAACCAATTCAGTAAAATCG
>CALYDF020007207.1:0-12699 GCA_944474145.2 Dicrocoelium dendriticum | reverse complement strand
TAATTAAGCTGTTACTTTCTTAAGTTGGAATCCCGGCTTCTCGAAAGGAAAGATGGTGAATCTTTGTTGATTCATCATCGACAGACGCCACTTCACACACACACACAGATGTGATGACGCCAAATTGGTAGATATATCGTGGCTTAACTGACAGTGCTTCAAACATTTATTATTCAGTGCTCCAGTATCTATGCTCTATTTAATGAATATAAACAATTCGCGTCGGCCAACATTTAATTTTTGTGCCTATCCCACGACCTCGACGTGGCCACTCACCCACACCCATCATGATACGAGTGTGGTATCACGACAGCTGAACATATATCACGCTGCACTCTCTGCGCCGTCAATACTACCACCGCTGCGACCTCCATCCCAGCGGCGCGGTGCCACCGCCACCGCTATTGACCAGTCACATGTGAAGTGATCGTAGTCTTGGTTTCGCGGGATGCAGGTTTACCATGAAGCTCTTCGCGAAGTCCAGTACCACCTGTGCTCAGGTAGTGCTACTTCGCAAACGACTCCCCTTGCGAAATCTATGATCGCTTATACTACTTTTTGGTGTAAAAGAGATGACGTATATAACCCTGTTAACAACTCCAAATATGGAACCCTCATTGACAAAAATATATGCAGTGCTCTAGTACGTACATATGCAATCTAAACTCGGATTTCAAAAACAGGGTGTGGGTCTATCGCACTCCGTGATGCATATTTCGTTAACCGTGTTGCCATATCATACAAAGCTGAGCATCCTTCAAATGGTTAACTAGCCCCTAACCCAAAAAGAACGAGCTTGTCGCGCGGTTTCGAGCCTACGTAGTAACAGGGCAACCCTTGCATTATTCTTAGCCCACGTGTGACCGGTGATGGTTGCGCGACAGCGAAGCGTCGGTACTTCGCACATGCGTACTGCTGTTGTTTTTATTTCTCTTGCGTAATCCATCATGCGAATACCATAGCAATCCAGACTACCGACATTTTGTTCCTAAGTTTCCAGCCTACCAACCGGTGCGCTCAGGTCCCCGGTGAGAACCACGATATCCTTGTGGTGCTTCTTATGGTTTACATTGGAGAGTTGACGGTGAAACTCACCTTTAGCTGAGTCCGGGCTGCAACCTGTGGGAACATTCACTGTGGCATCAAACAAACAGTATTTGGTTAACTAACCCGTAGCATAAAAATAACGGACTTGTCTTGTAAGCTGAAGGAGCCGGTTTGAGCCTATGTAGGAGCAGGGCAACGCTGGCAGTATTCTTAGCCTACATGCGACTGGTGGTGGTTGCGTGGCAGCGAAGTGCTGCTACTGCTTGCCAGCGTACTACTGCTGCTTTTCTATCTTTTATTCGTTAGTTACTGTAGCTTTAGCTTACAAGGAGTCAGTCTGGTTGACTACTTTCTGCATAGTTGCCCCACTTCGTACAAGCAGTTCCGTCAACCTCATCGCTTCATCGGCAACGTATCCCGCCTATTGTCCACATTCAACTTGTCGAAACCGCGTTTGAGAGGAAAGCGAGCTGGGTGGTCCTCACTCATACCGGCTGAAGCCATGCAACATCGCTATTTAGTTGGAACACACAACTAGTATCGAAGTCACCATTAAAGGCCCCAGTGTTCCGCGCTGGTGAAATAATCTTTCCGCGATCAAAATCAAAATATCCCCGAAATTCCTGCCGCGCTAACAGAAGTTCCATGAATTCAACGAACAGACTAAAATAAACAAAAGTTAAGGCACTCTCCTCCACTATATAGACGTCAATCATGCTTTAAACCAGAGGAGTTAACATAATGACTAACGAGATGATTTGTGTTCCTGTCTGAATGGTCTGATTTGTCAGATAGTACACTTTTGCAAGCACTACCGAATTCACAGGAATGCATAGATAACGAACGACAATGTCTGCCAGTTGTGGAGTTCATTCATGCATTCCACATCAGAAGGCCAGTGTGGCTTCACATATTTTTCTATACAGTTCTTCCACCACTTTTCAACAGACTAGCCATTCGGCTGTCAGAGTTGATGAGCCAAACAGGCCGAGAAACGTCGGTGTGGCTGCATGGATCATTAGACACGGTGATGAGCTGGTTTGGGTGGTGCACTCGAATGACTTTCAAAAACAGCCAGCTAGGATGTGATTTCAGCAACTCCTGGAAATTTATGGCAGCCCGGGAGACACCGAGTTGCATATTTGTTTGGAAGTCGCTAGAGGGTCTGTCTCTGTCTGCAGGTGCTGCGGCCAGTTTTCCTCAGCGACAGGGTTGGATCGGGGCTGCTTCACACTTGGCAAAATGTTTAACCGATCGCTCCTCCTTGTTATCTTTCTTTCAAAAATGCTTTTGGATGCGATGATGGTCAACCACGGTTGTTATTCGAAATGGATCCGCAGTCACCTCACACGAGAAACAAAACAATAATCTTTATCTGCGTTATCGACATAACATTCTCCCGGAAACACTCACTCTGTCCAAGGCAGTTTTGCTTCCCAAATGCTGTTTCTTTTTCTGAAATGACCTCTACAAAGGGTGAAAAGTTCTTGATTGTTGTAAACAACACCTTTGCTTGGTTTTCGAGTAACGAACAGAAAAACCAGGGCATACCAAAACACAGCCGTGTATGAAATACTGCGCTATTCAAAGGAAGAGGAAAATTCCATACTGACAAATCTCAACGTAACTACTCAGTACTGTAAATACGAAGGACTCAAAAAGTGTACAAAGTACCGTTCTCACCCTTATACTGTCAGATCACGACGATTTCAATTGACTAGCAATTTCACACAGTCGTTTATCTTGGGCCACCGAACCCAATGCGACCACATGTCTACTGTTTGACGCGTACGAGGCGACAGCGCATCAAGTTCACGAGTGAACATAATAGGGATTTTGTTTACCTGCAAGCGGTGTGCAAAAGCTGTGAACAAACAAATGTTGAACAGATTTAATGTACAGGGGGCAATGGGTGCTTGTATAATGGACGATAGAGTGAGTGTGCAGCCTGAGCAGACAGATATGACCTGGTTGCGTAAAGAATAATGGCAGGATAAAGTCGCTGTTGTAGCTGTGAATAAGGAGACAGCAGGAATTGGATAGAGGGTGGTGGGCGGTTATGATACCTAAGAGGAATGTTCCAAAACCCAGTTGGCTCGATTTTGTCACGCCTCCTTGAATACGGCTACGCATCATCAGAAAACGACTTCAAATCGATCCTTTCATTTCCTGAACGCTACTCATGATGCTTCCGCAAACGAGTGCTATCTATTGCAGGGGAAGTATACTTTCGCCACTTGAAATCTGAGTTGTGTGTTCCAATTTGTTACCTTGGGCAATGAGCACCGTTACGTAAATATTCGCCTGTCATTCTAGTAATCTACCTTTATTTTCGGGTGATTATTACATACTATTCCATTTGTTGACTGGGTATATTCTCCGCAGCGTGGACCTAACTTTATTGAATCTATCATTTCCAAGGTCATTGAGACCGTTCTACTCTACCCTGTTTTAGGTACAAAAGCCGAGATACTGCGCACGATTCCCGATGTATGATTTCGGACAAGAAAATTTTGGGCCACTTAAAATAGTTCATGAAGAAATGTTTTAATAAAACCGTGCCACGTTGACCTTATGTAAATCTCGAAGGTTCTACCTAGCATTGTACAACCTTTGTTCCGGAAAGCTGGGACATTTGCTCTTGTGTAGACAATGTATCTTTTTCATTTTTGTTGTCTGTTTGCAAAATGCTGCATTTTTGATAATGTCAACTTAGTCTATCTGCAGTTGGCCGTGTAAAATGCTTGAAATGCACGCATTTGGATACATAAATTTTGACTTGCTTTGACTCTGTGTGTACGTGTGTTCACTTGTGATGTCACAGCGAAGGAAACAGAAACGGTGATTATGAGGCCATGGTTGCTTGCGTTCAAACTATCAATCTCCTCCTACTTGAATCCAATCACTTGTCATAACGTATGCTTGTCATGAGGTATAAATAATTAAATAACTAAACTGTATATTCCTCCAGGATGCGAGAAGCTGTTCCATAAAAGAGCAGATCAAATAATGGTACAAACTTTCCATGACATTGCATTAATAGTTTCAGAAATAAACATGAGTGCAGTTGCAAACTAGGTAACAGTATTCAGAATCGTTCTGCTATTTTTTCCTACCGTTTAATCAGGATTCTCCACAATCACGTGATAGATGTTTGGGCCGAGAAAAAATATAATGAAAGGGGTTGTTGTTCGAAATGTTAGGTGTTTCGAACATTTATTCAGGCACCATCGATAGCGTTTTCGAAAACGTTGTCTAGGGCTGTGTTGTCCCGAACATATTAATCTACCTGGATTTTTCCAAGGCTTTCGATCTTCTAGACCATCGGATACTACTAGCCAAGCTGCAGCATTTCGGGAACGGCGACCCTCATTTAAGCTCCATCGCCAACTATCTACTTCAACAACAATTAGTGGGCAGAGTGCGGAGCTCTTTAGCGGACCCCATACAAGTAGAGTGTGGTGTGCCGCAAGGCTCAGTTCTAGGTCCACGTTTGTTTTGGTGTTTATTAATGACCTTGCACACGGAGTCGCTTCAAACTTCCTAATGTTTGCCGATGATATCAAGATCTGGTGCAGGATCCAGGCGAAGGCCCGACCAACTTGTGCATCAGAATGACCTAGATACGGTGTATTAATGGTCGATCCAAAACTTATTGCATTTCAACGTCAGTAAATGCAAGGTGCTTTCCATCCGACATCAGGGCAGATACTCATACCGGCTCCGAACGAATATACTATAACAAGCAACTTTCAAACGTGACTTGGTTCTCCTGGTTCAAGATGACTTTGGTTGCTCCAGGCAATCCGAAAATGCTTCGAAGACCGGGAACCAACACGTCGGGCTGTTGCAATTGGCGTTTGGACAAATAAACAGCTCCATATTTTGACAAATGCTCAGTGGGTATGTTCGCCCCCATGTCGAATACGCAATTCAAGTCTGGCATCCATGTATGAAACACGACCTTAATGCACTGGAGCAGCCACAACGCCGGAAGTCTAAGAACGTAACTGGAATGTGCAATCTTTCCTACCAGGAGAGGCTGCAACGATTGGGGTTGTTCAGTAGAAGCTATCACAGACTACCCGGTGACCTGGTTATGGTATACTTGATTCTGCGATACCCACATCATGTGTGCCGCCTTTTACTGCAGCTCAGTAGCAATACAAACCTGAGGGGCCATCGACTGAAACGCGCAGAACGATACAGTCGTCAGGAGTGCCGCAGACATTTCTTTTCCATCCGCGTCTGTCACCCGTGGAATGCTCTCCTAGAATCGGTCGTCTGCACCGACACTAGCAGTAATTAAAAAAGACTGTTGGACGATGCACTCATCCACTTACACTTTGTTACTTAACACTACGTCTCCATCCTACACCCTGGAGTTAACCATGGAATTACTTGTTTTTAACTGTGGGTGCTTTGAATCCAAGAGGATCGCAGGACTACAGCGGGGCAAACGATAAGTCCTTATTTTCAGTTTTAAATTATTAACTATTTTCCTATTCTTATCCTTCTTATTGGTATGTTGATATCCATACCAACCATCCAACGGGACTTGTAAAGCAACGTTACTTAACCCGTATAAATTCATTGTTCATTCTTCAATCACGTTTGGGACGGTTAACTGCTTACTAGTCGAAAGCTTAAAATTATAAAGTGTATAGCTTGTTCTGATATCACTTGGAAGTTTGTTCCAAGTCTTTGAGTATTGGGTTAGAAAGAAACGTTCGCTTATTCTCGTAGTAAATTTTGGAATCATGACTTTTACCTCTTTGTTACGTATTTAATATCTGCTGTTTAAAGATATATGAACACCGTTATCAAGACTGTGAATTTGACAATTTATGATTCGGTAAAGAAAACACGTTCAGCTTTATTATCCGAAGCTAAACAGGGTCAAATTCAAGTTTATCACATCGCTGTCTGTATGTTAACTTTGAGGTATATCCACATAGCTTTTTCGTGAAGTGTCTCTGGACCCTCTCAAGAGGATGCTGGTCAGATTTCCGCATATAAGACTGTACCAGTGAACAGTATTTTATACATGGCAACACATTTGTTTTGTGAAGCGATATGCAAGATTCCATGAGGTCGAAATGATGGCAGATGTAACTGATGGTCTTCATGGCTTACGAAACTTGAAAGTCACAGTGTTCAGAAAAGTCAAATGTGACTGAATACCGCACGCCCAAGTCGCGAACTGTCCTGCATTGCGAGATATATGCGACTTGTAGTAATAAACTGTCTGGCGGTATTTGGTATTTGTATGCCAAAAGATTACTCTTGTCCACAGCAAATTACTCCAGCCCCCGTTGGCACCAGGAGAATGGGTGTGGCAATTGCTACCTGCAGCGATCGTTTATATACAAACCGGAATGAGTGTGGAATCAGAGTGACTGGAACTGGTCAATAATCGCGAGCAGATGTTGAACCAGCAGGTTCAGTGCATGACAAATATCGGTTGGCGTGCTATCAACAATGAGCATGGCTGTAAAGCGGGCTGTTTATGATCTTTTCTGCTGAATTTATGGAAAGATCACTGCTATGAATATTATTGTGTCATGGCGCGAATAGTTCGATCATTGCGCTACAGAAACGGGTGGTCAGACTTACTTAGCTTACGTACACCTCGGCACGGTAACCCGCTAGCTTGGCTCACGATGCAACATCACTACTAATATCGAAAAGGGATAAGTAGCCTTACGGTACTCGAGGCTGACTGCCATTAACTTGGATTCGCATTCGATCGAAGGGAAAGCACCGCGTGTCAGCTTCCGTTGAGCTTGTAAGGAACAGTTGACTGATAACATGGGACTTACTGATCGCATTGTACCTAAGGTTCAAAAGCTTTTGATTCCGTTTGTTCCGTCAATCATAAGAACGCTGGGGTGCTGGCTGAAGTTTGCAGAACGCCCGTATTAAATGGTGCAGTTCAGTCTTAACCCTCATTTGCGTAACCCACAAGTTCAACTTCAAGTTCAAGTTCAGGTGGGAGTGGAACAATTGGATGAATCCCATAAGTGTTCCCACTTGGGCGGGTCCTCGATCCAGGAGTTGGTAGGGGTGCTTCGATTTCTTGATGGGTATAAAAGGAAAACACCCGAAAAAACACCCTGGTTCACCAATTTAATGCCCACGTTCCTTACATTAGCTGTCCCTGCTATGCCAGTTACATGAAGTAAGTAAGACAGGAAGAAAAAGCAAAGCTAAGAGAGTAAGGGAAAGCGGTTAAAAGAAGAGAATAATACCAATGGCGAAAGAAAGTGCAGAAAATAGAATCCAAGTATGGAGATGAGAATTAGTCAGGAAAATGGAAAGACATCTAGTTGACGCTCAAACCCTTAACCGTAGCTTCCATGGCAACCTTTTTTGGAAGCAAGTTCCAGCGCTTAATGACTCGACGCGATAACCGTGTCTCCGCTCCAACTCGATCGGACCGCGGTTTGTCCAGCTTCATACGATACCGGCGGAGACCAGATAGTCTAGAAGGACTAAATGGCCAGAACAAATCAGGACCAAGCTTCCTAGTCAAAATACGGTAGGTTAGGAGTGGGTCCCCACTATTCTTTCGATAGTGCATTGATTGCATCACCAAACTAAGTGAGCTTTCGGGATACGTTTGTCCTCGTAACCCCCCGACCAACCTAGTATCGACACGCAACACCCTTTCTAGTGCCATTTTGTCCCGGACAAAAAATGGTGGACAGGCCTGGACACAATCAGTTGCCTTTTCCTGATTCCTTCACACGAAACGATGAGTGACTAAAGCTAGGTGTTCGACACGAATTGTGTGCAGCGGATTCACTAATCCACCAAATAATTATAAACTGGGTGTCGCTGTTGCAGCTAATCTGCATCCATGTACAGTTGCAATTGGGTGTCCTGTTCCGTGGGTATGCTTCTTCTAAAATCTCTTACTGTTTTGCGTGCCACTTTTAGACCATCTGGGTGTTCGGTTGTTGGAATTTCTAAACCAATGCCGACGAAAATTGGGTGTTGGCCTCCGTGGAACACTGCACAACCACGACGCGTTTCAAGATCATGTTATGACATCAGGTGGAGATCGCAAGCCTTGAACCTGGGGTCATTGGGAGTTTAGTTGGAGCCTTCACTCCTTTATCCACCGATGCATGGGCGGGCAGTCAGTCAAGCGCCAACAAGCTGAAGGCGATCAAACATGAATGGGTGTAAACAGAACAGATGAGTGAGGTCAACTCCTAGTTCTTAGTGAATCGCATTCCTCGCAAGTATGGCTAGTGACACACAAGCGGTGATGGACAAGTGTTGAGCCTGACTATAACAGATGTTGATGAGATCTACCAAGGTGTGGCTGATTGTTACCTTCCCTTAGTCCATCTATTGTGCCAAGTTTGTGAAATATGACTACTTATATTTAATGTTTATGTTATCGCTTACAGGGGTATCGTAACCAGTTTGAAGCAAATCAAAGATAGAAGCACGGATAGGTTATAGAATGTTTACCCCTAAACAACGCTGCAGCAGGCAATCCATGAGCGCATATTAAATGCATACAGGGACTACTCGTATTTCTATGCAACAGTTAAACCTTGGACTGCCGCATGTCACCGAGGGACAGAGTGGTTCCAAGGCGCGACAGTCAGAACAACCTGTGAAGGCAAACCATGCTGTGGTGAAGGTGAGCATGGAAGAGCACTAAAAGATTGTGCGTAAAATAGTTTATTCACTATAAAAGATTAGTTATGAACGTTTAAACGTGTCAAATATGTGTACGCGATTGATGCCGAGGATTTTGCCATTGGAAATGAAAGCAACCGTCTCCGATGTTCAGAAGTAAGTCCTGAAATCATATGAAAAATTAAGATTAAGTTAAGTGGCCAGTGTTGACAGTGGACGAAATTAGGACCCAGCATTACGAACAATCCAAGCAGTGAACTCACCCAGGATTCCCCTTTTCTAAAAAGCAAAGTTTGACCCCGTTCAGGTAGGATCATTTGCGTAACTTTGGTTGGTGCTGCTGATACGCTTTCAGTCGACTACAACCTAATCAGGATGGTCACCAACGCTGCCTAATAAGCTAATTTGATCCGGCGCCTGAGTTTGCATTGGAGAAGAATGTAAATGACTGTTGAGAGCCGATGTGCATATTCTACACGAAATTACATCAGCCCACACAGCTAAATGTTAAAAACTGCTACACATGAATATTGATTTCAGGAACTACCTCATCCGGCCTGACCGGGTTGCAGGTGATTTTCACCTGTGTGCCTATTTGAACTACTCTTTAAAATGTAAGCATTTCACTTTAGATCAACAAAGAAAGGAAGCAGTAGTAAGCTGGTTGACGGGGCATGAAAGAACCTATAAATGGACTAAACTGAGCTGATCATGCACACCACATCCTCTCTGGCCTAGTTCTCTGAGCACGCCTACACTCACCATTCTCAGCACACACACCTGTGCTTACACTTCGTCTATCCAGCTTCATCAGCGCTACCTAGTGCATTCCGTCCTTTGAATCTAGCTTGTGTGGATTACCTTTTACTCCCACATGGCATTTTCCGTAATTTTCTTGAAGATATGCGCGTAATCTGCCGAATCCCGCGCCAGATAACAAAATTAGTGATCAGCAACGAATGTCAACCCTGAGAGCTATACAATGAGCTATACATTACGGCCGTCTACTGCCATATGAGGAGCCATTGGACATTTTTCGTCCCCCATTACACAATCACTTTGTTTGAACTTCAGAGCTGGCTGGCCGAACAACCTCCCTGTGGTGCCAGCTGGCTGGTTCGGGTAAATCCCGTTCCAGCAAATGGTTCGACGCAGTGCCCCAGGAGGTGGTGGGATTTTGCCTGGCAAGCGTTCTCCCTATAAAAACCACAGGTATCCGTTTAACAATAATGTGACGTGGCGGATGTGACTTGCCACTAACTAAAATCACTGCCTCTTCCCTTTTCCGGAGGATCATTCACGCATCACGAAGGTCATCCGATTCGAAGCGTTCCATTGTTTTCCCCTTTGATGGCGAACCCAAAGAACAAAAACACACAGAGTCACATTTACCTGCGCACACAACATGGCTAATTCCAAATGCAGACATAAACATACTGAATTATCAACCCTAGCTACCAGTTTTCCAAAACATTTTAAATACTTCTATATGTCAACAGACACATATATTCCTATGCTATTTGTCAAAATATACTAATTTGTGCAATTGCCGATCATCCATGTCTGTAGTATCATGATCACGCACTTGATGGTGTGCCTCACAATGACGAGAATAAACCATTTATTTAGTTAGTTATTTAAACCTGCCCTGAGAGCTATGTAATGCACCACAAGTGTTGACCTTGCGGACACAGCCAATTCAGCGCACAGGGCACATTACGGCGACCAAAAGCACTCGGCCAATAATTTGAAAGGAACCGATCGATGCAATGATTTGTAACAACTAATCAAAGGTTCTATCTATAGCGGATGGAATGGAGATAGTATATGGCGTTCCTTCAAGTTGGAAAAAGGTCCAAACTGGAAATCAGTGTTCCAATTGCTTCAGCAAATTTAATTGAAACTCTTATAAGCTCAACGTAGACCTGTTGAATGTGCGCTATAATAGACCCGATTATATATACTTCCATGCAGGCTGTGTGGTCATCTAATTGCTAAAGTGTGTGCATGAACTATCGCAGATGCATGAAAGACTAGCGGCGGGGATTGAACAAATGAGAACTCAAAAATCGATTCATTTGAAGAAAACGTGACAGAGTGCAAACAGCCGTTTTTTACATTAGGCTACATTTCAAAACTGAGGAGGAAATTTAGGCAGCGCTTTGGAACTACAGTGCAGACAGCATGGACGTCAATACCACAGGGGCCAAAACACGCCTGAACCAATCACCGCCTGTCCGGTTGGAACGTGTATGATCAGGAGCTTGATTACACTCCAAACTGATCCGAAATTTCAAACGGATGCCGACACGAGGGTTGTTTGCAACGGGGGTGCAGTCAAAAACAACCGGAAGCTTAGACCTTTAGTTACTTTTATCGGAAACAAAAATGAAGCATGCAGTCCTGTATTTACAGCCTCCACCGGTTGTATGCAGACCATGAGAGGAGTCGACTTTAACCCAGACTGCACAAATTGCCGATAAGAGACCACTTTGTATACCATCGGAACACAGCACCAACGTACCAGTATCGATGGCATATTCCTTTAAAACCTGCTGGATAATGTAAAACAGGAGAATTTCGTATGTGACATCCTAGAGGTATAAGTTAGGCCCGTCAGGCTGACAAGGGTCACTGGTCACACAAAGTCAGAGAACTACAGTGAGCCGATACTTATTTGAAGTGTACTGACTTCTACAGATGAAGAAAAAGCAGTTGTGTGATAGATAGATCGCCTCCGGTATGAGTCAGATTCCATTTGCATCTCCCCGGAGATGCCGTGAAGTGGGCGTAAACAGGCGAAGCACTACTTGAAAGAAAAACGTAAGCAATCCTTAGCTAGGAACATCTATGTACACGGTGCACCCGAGCCTAGTGCATATGATGAGCGCGAGGTGAGCACCCACGAGGAGGAGCAGTGGCACTAAATTGGAGGTACTCTGTTCTTGGAAAGCATAGAAGACCAATCGATATCGGGACTGCACAGATCGACACGATAGTAAGGGTGTGGCCCAAGTATTGTGAATGTGATGCATCAATCCAGACTAATGTCAACAAGCGTGTAGCGGTGCTGGAATACGTTTCGCCGCAGCCTAACTTCCGCGCACCAGATCAAAGCACTGTCCCCTAAACAAGCACGCGAGGGTTGCAGTTTACTCGAACCACTCATCATCATCAAAAACGGCAATACAACAACTATGGGAGCTGACGCTTCGCTGTCATAAAAGTATGATAGCCTATGGAATAAATAATAATAAGAGGGAGAGGAGGGGACATACCTGAAAACCTGATTGCCCTTAACAAACATGCAGGGTCAAGACGCCTACACCTTGTGTAGAAAAAATACGGTCAAAAAGCATGGCTACCGTGCAAAGATAAGGCGGCATCAGCTAGGTATCCTCCCTGCGGACTTCATTGCCCTGTAGTCCGACACCAGCAATCTTTCCCAGACAATGATGATCAAAGATATGAAGGCGTCGCAGATTTTCAGACCGAAGGGGACCAACTCTAACTAACTGTGGCCTTGTATACACGGTCTTTCAGACGGAGGAAAATTCCCCTCTGTCGCCAAAAATGCCGTAGGTACAAGAAGGCAGCTCTGACCTTTGCAATGCGTGAGCTGACGTCAGTTTCTATGCGCCCGTCGTTGCTGATGCAGCTGCCAAGATAAGTGACAAGATCAACCACCTCGAATGCCTCGTTAGCAAGCGTCAAGGGGTCATCAAGTGGCTTGTGGTCCTGTAGCAACACTTTGCACTTTGAAGGTGCGAAGTGCATACCAAATATTGGGACTACTCTGGACAGGCTATTCAGGGTTGATTGGGCCGCCCTAACATCGTCGAAAAGCAACACGATATGGTCCGCATAATCTAGATCAACTAACATTTCACCAGGCAGCACTTCAACGCTTACACCGTGAGATTCCGCAAGGGAACACTTCATGCTGGAATACACGACGAAATTGAACAAAAATGTGGGAATCGGACAACCCTG
>CALYDF020007206.1:0-12721 GCA_944474145.2 Dicrocoelium dendriticum | reverse complement strand
CTTTCGGTTGCATCTCGCGACTGCCCTGTTTGCTGTGCATTCTCCAGTCCCCTAGCCAATGCGTCAATGGTGTCGTTTCTTTATAGCTAGATAACAGGTAATTTCTTGCTGTGCCAATAAAAGTTTCTTTGCAACTCGAGTATTCTTGTTGCATCGCTTCGGGCTCCCGGTACAGACGACTCACTATATCCTATCTTTGCCCCATCTACTTAGCCTTAGGGGGTATACAAATGCCTGTCACGATTAGCAACACTAATAGACAGACGTTTTTGAAACTGGACCAAACCACTTATAATCGCCACTTCTTTTTCATTGTACACTTAAGCAACCGGTGAGAATTGCTGAACTGCATGTTGGGTTCCGTCGCTTAAGTCGAGCACCCCTTTTGCTTCTCACTCGTTTCGATTGCAACGCGTTATCGCTTTGTTTTCTGTGCTTTTTTCGTTCCTTTTAGCTAGCAATGTCAACGGTGTTGTTTTTTACTGCTAAGTCAACAGGGAACCTTTGCTATACACATAAGTTACCATGCAACTTGATCTGCCTTTTGGAATCGCTGTCTGGGCTTTGACCAAAGACTAACCATAGTGGTCAAACAGAGCCATGCATAGGAGGGCCTATTTCTATTGTGTTGGTTAAGGTTGGTTGTACAACGTTCATCACATTATATGGTCTGTCAAGGTACAGTAGCCATGTATCGTAATGTAGGCACGTCAGGGCAACGTCAATGCGGCTTTTACAAACAAGCTTTAGGCGGGAACAACAAATGTTTTGAGGGCGTTCCCTAGCTAGCAGACACGAAGAGAGTACAAGTTTCGCCAACAATCTAGCCAACTGCGTTTCGTGGTCAACTTGAATTTGTCGCCCATCAGATTCGTGTTGTGACTGAGTTGCAGTAAGTAGCGGCAGACGTGGTTTGGGTTCCACAAAATTTGGTAGACCATTATTCGGTCGCCACGTAGGTACCAATACTGACCGCTGTACAGTGGTCCTTAGGCTACGTTGTTATGGAAAGTG
Source organism: Dicrocoelium dendriticum (assembly GCA_944474145.2). Lineage (NCBI taxonomy): Eukaryota > Metazoa > Platyhelminthes > Trematoda > Plagiorchiida > Dicrocoeliidae > Dicrocoelium > Dicrocoelium dendriticum. The sequence goes on along the minus strand of CALYDF020007206.1, from coordinate 11,707 downwards.
AAACAACTCTTTGACGTAGATAGGAATTGGGTGCTGCCCGCCCGAAAACACCGTCCAACACCTTGGCGGGCTTATCGGCTCTCGCTGTGGAGTCTTGATTTGTAGCGCCCAAAACGATAACTGCTATCTTTCATGTACAATTTAATTGTTGACCGATTGTACATTATTCCTTCTTGTTTTAATCTTCCTTACAACCGGCTCGACACTCGACCACCTTGTAAGTTCCCGCGCTCACGTGTTCGCTCTTGTCTCGCTTCATCCGTCCGCGTCTTCTTGTAGCCCATCGAATACAGTCCGCTGTGTCCGACTCCAATTGCCTTCTGATATCCGCGCTTTATTTCGCGCACCGTATCGGACTAGTATTAACTAGTCCTACAAATTGGTGACCCCGATTCGCACGCGCGAATTCAACTTCTTTTCCTCGTTTGTATTTTTTGGTGAGTTCGTTCCTTTTTCTCGATTATATACCTGTATTCATTTGTTTCTTGCGTAATTTAGTACTTTTATCGTGCTTTTGTTCATCCTTTATCTTTTTGACTCACATTTCGAGAGTGGCATCTGAGTCGTTTCGCAGCGTAAACATGCTTACTTTGGCTGTTCCAAATTTCATGGAACACAGCCCAGAGGTTTGGTTTACGATATTCGAGATCGAACTGGAAAATAAGGGCATTACGGCGGACCGTCCGAGGTACAATCAGCTCGTCCCACGCCTTCCTTCGTCGGTTGTGACGCTGATTGAGGACATTCTACTCTGCCCATCGAATGAGGCAAAGTATGAAACGATGAAGCAAGCGATTTTAAAAGAGTTACGGCCCAGCGCACGAGCTCGATTTGAACAGCTCAATGGTCTCAAGCTTGGAGATCGCAAGCCGTCGGCGTTGCTCCGCGAACTTCAGCGCATCGCTGGTCCCTTATTCTTGAGCGAAGAAGGGATAAAGGAGCTGTGGTTTGCACGTCTCCCAGAGCCATTGCCGGTAATGCTGTCCATGTTTATAGATACACCCCTGAAAGAATTAGCTACCAAGGCAGACGCTGCGTTCGAACGTTTTCCGCAGCAGACGACCAGTAGCTCCGGTGACGTATTCTCACCGATGAAAACCGAATCCCATATTTGCTCCCAGTCGTCAGGCCGATCTGACTCTAAAGACGAGGAAATTGCGCTACTTCGCAGCAGAATAGTAGCAATGAAGGCTTCGAAGCGGCGTGTGCCACGGTCAAATGCTGACCACGTTTTGGCTACCGTTCATTGCGGCTCGTCTGTGCCTGCACCGAGTACGTCTCGTTCGGCACGAAAGCGCAACATTTTCCCTGCACGTTCTCAGTCAGATACTACCAAACCCGTCGAAGAAGTATGTTGGTATCACCGCCAATACGGTGGAAGAGCTAGACGTTGTCGGGCTCCCTGCATTAGGCACGACCCAGCTGCTTCAGGGAAAGCGAATAGCCCGCATACTAGCACGACAAACGTATCAGTCAATAACCAAGCAAATCGCCTGTTTTACGTTAAGGATCGACGTTCTTTCATCACGTTCCTCATCGACACGGGAGCGGAAGTCAGCGTCATCCCAGCGACCGCTAACGACAAGCACTCAGAGCCTACGTACAATTTGCGTGCGGCCAACGGTTCTCCGATAGCTTCATTCGGTCAGCGCATGATGAACCTGGACCTCAATCTTCGCCGAGATTTTCAGTGGGTCTTCATGGTTGCGTCTGTACCCTTCGCAATTATCGGTATCGACTTCCTCCGACATTTTGGTTGCTTGTTGATGCTGGTCGCCACAGACTTTTAGACGACCGTACTAAACTAGGGGTCGAAGGCGTTCTTACGGACGCCCCGATAATCAGTCCCGTTTTTCGAATCGCCGATGTACCATCAGATTATGCGAACCTACTGTCTGAATACCCGCGACTGGTACGACCAGCTGCAGAGCTTCCGCCAGTCACGACAGAGGTCGCTCATCACATAGTCACGCGTGGTCAGCCAGTTAGCGCACGACCAAGACGGCTTGCTCCTGACAAACTACGTGCAGCACGAGCTGAATTCGACCACATGCTTCAGCTCGGTATCGTCAGACCGTCCAACAGCCCATGGGCGTCGCCTCTGCACATGGTCCCGAAGAAGGTCATGGGGGACTGGCGTCCTTGCGGCGACTATCGAACCTTGAATACGGTTACCACGCCTGATCGCTACCGATCCCACACATAGTGGATCTCACCGCCAGTCTGGCGGGTAAAATATCTTCAGCAAATCGACTTGGTACGCGCATACAACCAAATTCCGGTAGCCGAAGCGGACATCGCTAAAACTGCCGTGACGACTCCATTTGGTTTGTTCGAGTTTCTGCGCATGCCATTTGGTCTAAAGAATGCCGCGCAAACTTTTCAGCGCTTCATCGACCAAGTTTGTCGCTGCTTAGACTTCGCTTACGCTTATCTCGACGACATTTTAATCGCGAGCTCTTCACGAGAAGAACACATGCGCCACGTACGAACACTTTTTGATCGTTTATCTCAACACGGGGTGACGATCAACGCAGAAAAGTGTTCGTTTGGTGTCGACTCAGTAAACTTTCTCGGCCATCGTATCTCCTCTGCAGGCGTCGTGCCACTGCAGGATAAAATTCAAGCCATCATCGACTACCCCGAGCCTCATTCTTTCAAACAGCTCAGGCGTTTTGATGGGCTTGTCAACTTTTACCGACGGTTCATACCCAACTGCGCCTCGCTGATGCAACCCCTCACGGACCTTCTCCGAGGGAAACTCAAGAAATTCGAATTTCCTGCCGCAGCACGCGCTGCTTTTAAGTCGCTGAAAGAGGCTATCGCCAACATAGCTTCTATAGCGCATCACGATCCGGCCGCCCCACTGTCCCTCAGTACTGACGCCTCGGACGTGGCAGTCGGCGCTGTTTTGCAGCAACGAGTAGCCGACACGTGGCAGCCCTTAGCGTTTTTCTCCAAACGCCTACAACCTACCGAATCTCGCTACAGCACGTTCGGTAGAGAACTACTAGACATATATCTAGCGATACGTCACTTTCGACACGTCTTAGAAGGCCGCTCCTTTGCCGTCTTCACCGACCACAAACCCCTGACTTACGTGCTCGGCTCGACTACCGACCGATACTCTCCTAGAGAGTCGCGCCACCTTGACTATATCGCTCAGTTTACGACCGATATACGGCATGTCTCAGGTGTGCACAACGCCGTCGCCGATGCACTTTCCCGCATCCAAGCTATCTCCGCTGACGCCGGCACTGCTATCGACTTGGCAGCCATGGCCACAGCGCAACACAACGATCCTGAGGTTGATCTACTACGCAGGTCTCCCTCATTGGACATACGACCCGTTCCGCTGACATCATCAGACGGCACTATACTTTGCGATTTATCTCTGGGCACGCCGCGCCCAGTCGTCCCACGCGAGTTTCGGCAGACCGTGTTCGACACGTTGCACGGCTTGTCTCATCCAGGCGTTCGTGCATCGGTTAAACTCGTAACCGCACGATTCGTTTGGCGCAATGTTAATCGGGACGTCCGTACTTGGGCAGCTGCTTGCCTTCCGTGTCAACGCGCGAAGGTGCACAAGCACACGAGAAGCCCATTAGGCACGTTTCCGACGCCAGACGCACGTTTTCATCACGTGCACGTCGACCTCGTAGGTCCTCTGCCGCCTTCCAAAGGCTCTGTATATCTACTGACCTATATCGATCGATTCACTAGATGGCCTGAGGCCGTCCCTATCCCAAAGTGCTCCTCGGAAACGGTAGCGAAAGCTTTTCTGGAGCGCTGGGTAGCTCAATACGGCTGTCCCGCCATCGTGACCACCGATCGAGGGTCACATTTCTCGTCAACATTTGCCACGTTGCTTAAGGATTTAGGCTGTCGCCACGTTCAGACGACGGCGTATCATCCGGCCGCTAACGGCATGGTGGAGCGTTTTCACCGCCAGTTGAAGGCAGCGCTACGTGCGCACGCAGATCCTTCATGGTCTGAAACACTTCCCCTCGTCCTCCTAGGCTTAAGAAACACGGTTAAAACCGATTTCGACGCAACACCAGCGCAGCTAGTCTACGGTTGCACGCTGCGGTTGCCCGGACAGCTGGTAGCACCAGTCCCCTCTACTTCCTCTTTTGACTACGGAAGTTACACCGATCGATTGGCTCACCAGATGCGTGAGCTGCGTCCACCCGCTCCTCGATCGCAGAAGACACCAGTGTACGTGCCTGAGAAGCTGTCTACGTGCTCACACGTCCTTCTTCGCGCAGACGGTGTTCGACAGCCTCTTCAGTCGCCGTACATAGGACCTTTCAAAGTGCTACACCATGCGAGTAAGACGTACACAATTGACCGCGGTGGTCGACGCGAAGTCGTCACCATCGACCGTCTAAAACCCGCCTTTATGGAAGAAACCACCTCGCCTACTTCGTCTAGTAGTGCTTCGTGCGACGTCACAACTCACCGCACCAGCTTTCAGCATCCTAGTGTAGTTCAAGCAGACCACGATCTCGGTCTACAAGCATCAGCCGTCCCGACATCTCCCGAATCTAGCCCGCCGCCTCCCACGACCAATCGCCGTGGTCGGGAGGTGCGTAAGCCCGGTTCGTTTCTCCGACTATGTACAGTGTAAATACGTTTAGCTTTGTAGATATTGTATGTATTTGCCTCGTTTTTGGTCGATTAACTTTTGAAAACAAACAAAAATATCAAAAACCTCTGGAAAAACCTTTTAAAAAATATTCAAAAACCAAAAAATTTAAACACGCAGATCATTCGTTCGTTCTTTTTGGCGTTTTCTGCGCGTGTTTTTTATTTTCTCGTCTCTACATGCCCCAACCCTCCCCTTCGATCGACTGGCCCATAAGAGGAATGTTTTCGAGGACCCTGACGCGAACGCTGCTCGTTTTTCTGCGGGACGAGTGTCGCTTGTCGGCGGGACGAATGTCGCTTCTTCGCGGGACAAGGAACGCTTTGGCGCGGGATGGGGTGCGGCGGGAGTAGAGACCACTCCCAAGTGCACCGTTTGGCAGCAGACCGGGCGTTGATCGCTTCTTTTGCAGTTTTTCTTGGTCCAGATGACGTTTGATAACATGTCCGTAAAAGAGCTTGGAGTTCGTTTAGAATTTCTTAGCCAGATCCTGTTTATGCTCGCTTACCAGCTTCACGCAATGATTTTGCTGAATAGTGTGTGCTCCCATGTATCGGCACCCGATGACTTGTTGTAGTTTCGCCAGTGTGAATCTCTTGCGGCCATACACTTCCGCGTCCTGCTGTGTATGAAGGGCTTTACTCTGGTGGCGCGCGGGGGCCTGTTACTCCGAGCGTTGGTGGCCAGCTTGTTGTTTTGGTGAACAAAATCCCACCATGTGAAATCGGGGGGATAATTCAGCTAGAAAGGACCAGTTAGTTGCATTAATATGTATGGTCAGAACGACGTTATCGGTATTAAGTTGAGATTCGTCGGCGTTTCCTGCGGGATACTCTGCATAACAAATACAGCTGAACAAGTCTGTTGCGTGATCATTGTAGCACAAAGGACTAACCATTGATACCGTTTCTATCATAAACTCCTCGTTGCCGACTAGTAGCCTTAAGGATCACAAGCCTGTCTCAAGATCCGTGGGCCCGTGTTTAAGCCTGCGTAGGAACAGGACGATTCTCGCATAATCCCTAGCTCACCTGCTACTGACGGTGGTTGCGCGGTAGCGAGGCGTCGGTACTGTGTACTGGCGTACCGTTGATGCCTTTTTATATCGTTATCGTTCTCGAACACGAGTTCCAGGTTGCCTAGTTTCTTCCCCATCATGAATCTTGCTACGGGAGTCACGTCGCTGTAGAATGTTAGTCCAAATGTAGGGCGGCGGAACCCAGTGACTACTCGTGAACCGGAACGACAACAAAAACGGGATTGTAGAGAATTAACCACGGGCGCAATTGAGAAGGCGAGACAACGCACTGCGAGTGTTGCGGATCGAGCCGATAGTGAATCACGGGGGACATCTGGTAACGAGCCGGGGGCCCAGAACAATGGAGGAGGTATTTGTCGAGAACGCAATGAATCAGACAAATACGCCGCTATCGAAGCCCACAGGAGTGAACGCGGGTCGAGTGATGCAGTCGCGGTAGAGCAAATCGCGAGCTTTCGAACGACTTATGGCCGGCCATAATCGGATGTAGCGAAGCGGAGATACAGGATGGAAAGATGGAGGGGTTGTCTCGAAGCCCAACCTCGTAGGCACCTGGAATGGCCCGTCACACAAATCCTCATCCGCGTTGCGTCGTGGGAAGGAAACACGGTCCAAATCTGTACGGGTTTGTGAGTTGTCAGTGGCACGTTCTTGTGGCAATACACGCTCTGTCCCACCCCTCCGCGTCGTTTTCGCTACACTGGTGCCGTGACCAATCAGGATGAAGCTGACCTGGCCAGCGCAATTCGCGCACGGAGACGTGGAGTCCTGGCTCGATGAATTTGAGGCCATCGCTGCATGCAACGGGGTCAAAGGTGACGCCAATTTGCTAACTGCTTTGGGCACGCTGTTGGATGGAAGAGCGAAGGCGGTGTATTTGCTCGCTCGGAAGGCCAATTTCGGCTGTTCGTTCGCTGAGATGAGGGCGGCATTGTGTGCAGAATTTGGGAAGGAAGACGATAGACAGCGAGCAATGGAGCAATTTCACTCAGCCAGATGGGACGAACAGGAGGATTTGATGGTGTTTTTCCAGCAGCTGGACAGACGTTTGGCGATTGGGCTCCCGAGTTGGAGGGTAACGCAAGAGAACGGCTACTCAAACAGCAATTTGTGCGAAGCCTGCCGAACCCACTCCATGACAAGGTAAAGTTGGCAGCGATGGTTGGAGAGAGCAGGGCGGAGGATCTGGTGACGGTTGCCCAGAATTTTTCGGAGCGAGTGACTGTGAGGAGAGTCCAGCATTCCGAGTTGGAACACAGAGTAAACCAACTGTCCGGAATAGTGGAGAAGCTGTTGTCGAGGGAGACTCCGAGAGCGATTTCACAACGCAATGAACATGGAAGCCGGAACGGTCGCCGCTGTTTCCGATGCAATCAGGTGGGTCATGTGGCTAGATCCTGCACCAACTGCAATTTGTACCATTGTTTCTCTCTATCCTGGCCGAGTAGGTGGCGGGTACCGGTCGTCAGGGTGACTATTGAAGGTGTGTCGGTCCGGGCCATAGTGGACACGGGAGCGGGAGTGTCCATTACGAAAAGGTTCGAAGGAGTTCCAGTAACTCAGTCCTCGATCGTGATGCAGACCGTCGGTGGACATCGTTTGACGGTGACGGGCACACAGCGGTTGCGAATCAGGATAGGGGAAACGCTCATCAGCCATGCTATGTTCATCGTGGAGGAGACCACCGAAACAATCATCGGCAACGACATCCTCAAACGGCTCGGTGCCACAATTGATCTGAGAAACGATTTGGTAATCGTAGGCAACGAGACGATTGAGATGAACACTGGGAGAGCCGATCGAGTAGGTGTCGTCAAGGTCCTGCCTGACTGCCAGCACCCTGAAATACGGAGTGTACTGAGCAAGTATGCCCACCTATTCACGGACGCAGATGATGATTACGGATTCTGCAGCTGGGTGGAACATCGAATACCATTAATCCCTGGAGGGCAGTGCAAGCCGATCTTCAGAAGAATACCGCAGAATACGCTGACGGAGATACAAAAACAGGTAGTAGAGATGGAAGCGAAAGGAATCATCAGGCGAACACACAGTCTGTATTCATCACCTGTGCTACTGACGAAAAAGCCCGACGGTACCTATCGATTTTACATTGATTTCAGAGAACTGAACAGAGTGACAGTGAAGGATGCGTTTCCGATACCCCAGACGGAAGAAATTTTCTCCAGCCTTCACAGCGCCAAGCGGATTTCCTTGATAGACCTCCGATCGGGATATTGGCAGCTGCCCATCGCAGAGGAAGATCGCCACAAGACGGCTTTCAGTGTGAATGGCCAGCAGTACGAGTTTCTAAGAATGCCGTTTGGATTATGTAACGCCCCAACTACCTTCCGACGCATTTTGCTGATGGTGTTGGGGAACCTACAAGACGTGATTGTCTACGGCGATGGCATCATCGTCTTCTCTGAGACAGAACACAGACAAGGTATTAGGCTTGCAGTAATACTACAAAGACTGGAAGAAGCTGGTCTGAATCTCAGTCGTAAGAAGTCACACATTGCTCTGGAATCGATTGTATATCTGGGCCACATTGTGGACAATGGTCAACTCCATTCACAGTACGCACTAACAAGAAGTCCCCAATGTTTTTGATGCGCATGTTCTTTTTCGTATCATCCCACCTGGTGACCTTATTGATGGTCTTTGCTTCTCTATTCCAAACTGTTACACTACATTTCTGGTGCCCACGTAAGGCTATCACATGTTTTCACGTCCAAGGTTTAAGTAAACACCACCATTCCCAAGTTTGACTGACAGGATTGCTGATGCTGTGCATATTGAAGAAATTTGGCCAGCTCCTTTGCTGGTACATGGCTTCCATCCACATGCCTCCCGGTCTTATTCCTTCGGCTTTACATTGTCTGTGTGTGTGTCTGGTGCAGCTCAAGCCACCCATGGTCCCTTTGTAGGTGCAGGTGTCCTGTGGTTGTCTCCCTGGAGGCCACGATGACAGGCCACCGATGCCGTTATTTCAGGCATATATATATATATATATATATATATAAAATTTAACTTTTGTAGCGGTTTTCTTGAGTTCTTTCCATATAAATCAGGCTGCTGTTCGTATCTTATTATACTCTTAGGCGGCCAGTGCGGAATGTTGGTCTGCATGCCGAGTTCGTTTGTTTACCAGGAACACCGCCTCTTGCTCATCACCTCGGCTTCTTTTCGTCCCGCTGTCGCTATTTGGGCTGTTTTTAATTGATTCCTCTAGCTAGCAACGCCTAACTTCTATGCATTGCGTAGTTCGAACTCAAGTAGTCATTGTTGAATAAAAGAATCTTTCTTCTGCGTGTATCTTCTACTGGATTCAGCTTTAGCTTCACTAACGTTTTCATATTAACGGCGCTCTTGAAGGAATGACTACAGAACTGATATTGCAAGGGCCAAATGTGAACGGACGATTCACTGACACAGGTTCACTAGCAGTCCATTAGCTTCCATTTGGCCTCCGAAGGTTTGCATCCCTCATTTCAACGGATTTTTTTTAGCAATCCCAGTTGCCATAATTACCACTCTGTTAGTTGAATCGGTCCATTTCTTACAACAAATTGTAATTCACATCACCACTGTTAAGGATTCGTCTGCAGTTGGTGTTTCCTTCAATTTAAATGGTGCTTATCCGTCCCATGGACAACCGCGTGAATCGCTGGGATGGCAGTGTGCACTTCTATTTGGTACCATCGGGAGTTTGGGCAGTAGAACACCTAGAAGATTTAGCTCAAGAACTCACAAGCCGGGTTTATTTAAAATTAACAATAAATACATCACAACGCTTATTGCACTGTTATTTAGCTGACTTGCTCGATCATTTTGCAAAATGAAGATGATCTGTGTCTTTGAAAATATACATGATAACTTGATATACTGAACTTTGGGACTATCTTCGTGGTGCGGAAATTCCGGCTGTTGTGAATGCTGGAGGTTTATCTTCTCGGCCTTCTTTGCCCCGTCCCTTTCCGGTTTGCGCATCAAATCGCTCCTTGTGAGATCCCGTGAAGCCTTTCACATCCGTTAGTCTCGATGTGGTTGCATCGGAGGAGATTCTCTGTAACAAAAAGTACACGGGCACGCTAAAACTGTTGAATATATATATTTACATGTGTTGATTAGACCACCCAATTGGTCTGTGCCTCACACTGCTGAGTAATGAAACGTTTATTTATTTATAAGGGAGGTGGGCGGTGCGGTGCATGCCATCCTATGGTCTCTCCGTATATGCGGGCGTCCTGAGGCTGATCGCAAGTAAATCCGGAAACGGATGTCGTCAACCCTACAATATATATATGTATATATATATATATATATATATATATATATATATATATATGCATATACGAACCTTATCTCATATCTTTGCAGTGTATTGCAAAACAGACACTACCTCTTGAAGACGTAGACGTTCCCATTGTTTGGTGCGGCTGGTTAAAATCGGTGAGGCTGTGTGATGTACCCCTGTTGGTTACGTCATGCTCTGACAGGCTGCAAACTTACATACTTTTAATCAACACATATCAGAGTTGATGTACTTAAAATTTGACTGCGGTTAGCTGCATGCGGTTGTCTCTACTGTCGTTGCGTATTCCAGGATTTTCTCTCCTTGACTTTTTCGGTGCATTGTGTTATTGACTTGGAGAACTTGCTCTCTTTCAGCTCCATTTATGAAGCTGAATTTTCCTGTGTATTTCGCGCGGTAACTTGTTACAAAAGCCTGTGTTACCTTTTTCTGTATGCCGCACCATTTTACGGTACTTGAGGATCTTGTTTCCTAATTGTTGGACACAGGGCAAACGCCTCTGTGTGCTTCGATTACTGTGTTAGCTTTCGTACATCATGTCTTGGATTATCTGCTTATTCTTACCCTCTTCTGCGTTCAATTCAGTGCGATTTCATGTAAAATTTTCTAAGACGTACCGAAATCGAAGACAGCTGAAGCAAGGCATGTCGTCCTCCGATAAGACTCCTGTCCTAAATTGTCCAACTGTGAGCAGTCCTAGACACACGGGACTCTTAAATGTCCACTTTCCATCCAATGTTCAGTCCCGACTTCCTACACTTCTGACCATTCATTACCTCAACGCTTCATGTTTCCTTAAGCACGGTACCAACGGACACTAAATGCTTGGCAAGTTTTTACTCTGATAGCACTAAAGACTCCGATGGCTGGGGAACAGTGGATAACTCCTTGACAGAAGAATCTGAGAGACGAATGAAAGCGCCCCTTTGCAGATAAACAGCAGACCAGGTCGTGCAGCATTTGAGACCCACCACCTCTCGCAGGATCTGCTTCCACTAATAAATGGTGGTCAAACCTGGTGGTTTTTCATGCACCTGAGTCCACCGATTCACTCTCCCTTATACACCATAATGCCGACTTTCGGTGAAAACAACCTGTTTGATTAACTCATCCAGCCAGATGAGGGCAGAGTAAAAGTAAGCCATGTATGATGCCTCGGAAGTACAACGGATAACACTGCCCTGCCCTGCTATCTTATGGTCAAGCGCGATAACTGCCCTTTACCTTTGAGTGGAAGAGACGCTCAATGTCATGTTAATCGCTTAGGAAGTGGAGGTCATTGGCTAGTCATGGTTCTACTGTGATGTACTATCAAATGATCCCGGTAGTATCTTGATCTACATGCGCTTTAGCTAGCAAACTTTTAAATACCTGTGGAAACGACGATAGCGTATGTGAGCAGCTTTGGTGCTCAATCCACGTTAAGTGATGGGAGATGCCTGTTGCTGCAATTTAGCGCACGAGTTCGTTTAACGGTTTAACGCTATCTTCTTACCAGTTGTCAGGTTTGTCTACCGTATCTTGAAAACCACCTGAGTCGTCACTGCGTACTTTCCAATTACCCGAATCGAGGCGCAGAAGATCGAATGGGTCCAGCATGTTGTTATCAATCTTATCCCCAGACAGCAGCGTTTTGCTTACGGTGACCGATTTAAAAAAAACGGACTGTGTACAAGGCCCCATTGTCTGGTACGAGTCTATC
>CALYDF020007205.1:0-12709 GCA_944474145.2 Dicrocoelium dendriticum | reverse complement strand
AGACGGTCGGCGGGCATTCTTTGAAAGTGACGGGCACGCAGCGGTTACGAATCAGGATAGGAGAAACGCTCATCAGCCATGACATGTTCATCGTGGAGGAGACGACCGAAACCATCATCGGAACCGACATCCTGAAACGGCTCGGTGTCACAATTGACCTGAAAAACGATGTGGTGATCGTGGCTAACGAGACGATCGAGATAAACAAGGGGAGAACCGACCGGGTTGGTGCCCTCAAAGCCGTGCCTGATTGTCAGAACCGTGCAATACGCAACGTACTGAGCAGGTATGCCCACTTATTCACAGACGCGGAAGATGATTACGGATTTTGCAATTGGGTTGAACACCGAATACCGTTGATCCCAGGAGGACAATGCAAGCCAATCTTCAGACGAATTCCACAGAACACCCTGGTTGAGATACAGAAGCAGGTGACCGAGATGGAATCGAAAGGAATCATCAGGCGAACGCACAGCCCGTATTCATCACCCGTGCTATTGACGAAGAAGGCTGACGGAACCTATCGATTTTGCATCGATTTCAGAGAACTAAACAGGGTGACTGTGAAGGATGCATTCCCGATGCCTCAGATGGAAGAAATTTTCTCAAGCCTTCACAGTGCCAAGCAGATATCTCTGATTGATCTCCGCTCGGGATATTGGCAACTGCCGATCGCAGAAGAAGATCGCCACAAGACGGCTTTCAGTGTCAATGGCCAGCAGTATGAGTTTTTGAGAATGCCGTTTGGATTGTGCAACGCCCCAGCTACATTCAGGCGTTTGTTGCTGATGGTCCTCGCGAACCTGCAAGGCGTGGTTGTGTATGGTGATGACATCATCGTCTTCTCTGAGACGGAACAGGAACATGTGACCAGACTTGGAGCAGTACTGCAGAGGCTAGATGAAGCTGGTCTGAAACTCAGTCGTAAAAAGTCGCAGATTGCCCAAAAGTCAATTGTATGCTTGGGTCACATCGTGGGCAATGGTCAAGTCCATCCACTTCCGGAGAAACGCGAGACGATCAAGTGCTTCGCAAAACCAAAATCCAAGCGTCAGCTCCGTTCGTTCTTGGGAGTGGTGGCATATGATTCAAAGTTTGTGCCCCAGTTCGCAGAGAAGGTCAGCCCGTTGTTAAAGCTGCTTGGCAAGGACGTGCCGTTCGTGTGGACAGCTGAAGCGGATCAGCCCTTTGACCATCTAAAGGCAGGCATAGCAGTAGCCCCGACATGTCTACGGCAACCCAATCCTGGTGAGAGGTTCACTGTGGCTGTCGACGCAAGCAACGTGGCCATCGGTGCGGTTTTGTCTCAACCGGCTGGGGTGGTGGAGTACGCGAGCAGAGTGCTGACGGGGGCGGAACAGAAGTATTCAACAACGGAGAAAGAATGCTTGGCCATCGTGTGGGCGTTAGAGAAGTGGAGAAATTACTTACTGGCGAATGAATTCCGGGTCGTCACTGACCACAAACCGCTCTCGTGGTTGATGACGGCGAAAGACCCGCGGGGACGGCTTGCGCGATGGGCCTACCGATTGCAGGAATTCAACTTCACCATTGAGCACGTGGATGGAACGCAGAATGTATTGCCAGATATGTTGTCACGCCCGTGTTTGGACGACATCATGCCTACAGGACAAGGCCCACGGTGCGTGGGGTGTCAATGTAGTGTTATCTGGTTTCCCCCTGGTTGTAATGCCAGTTTTGTGTTGTGCGTGAGATTCGCGATGTGGGGAGGGGGAGGGAGAAGAGAAGAAGTGGGGGCGAGGGGGTGAACACCCCCTCCTTGTGGGCGGATACTTAAAAAGGACCATAGGACAGAGAATGATGATTCGTGTGACTGAATTTGTAGTTGTGCTCCTCAACATACAGGCTCAGGCACCCCACCACCCCCACAAACCGGAGGGCCGGAGGTGTGGGAGGCCGGACTGGGCCTTATCAGAAGAGGTTGGGAGGGTAGGGGGGGGTGGGGGGAGGAGTAAGGGAGGAGGTGGTAGGAGGAAAGGATCTCCCACTCTAGTGATCCGGCGTACAGGTTGATTGATGGTGTTTGGGTTTGTTTGTTGCCTTTGAAGGTTTTTCGGAGGGGGTTTCCGGGGGAGGGGGAAAAAAATACGGATTGCGATTATCGTGCGTCGTTGGTCGGGCGCTTGTGTGTCGGGTGTTTGTGGCGTGTGGTGTGTGTGGGGCGATTTAGCGGGAACGGGACGGGACGGGGAGGGAAAAAGTAGAGGGGAGGGGGGAATATCAAAAGTGGGAGAGTGCGGCTTTTGTTCCACCCCCCATATCAGCGAGAGAACGTGTGTGTGATGCGTATAACCTATGATGGCGCCCTCCCTTATGTTTGGGATATGGATTCGAGCGGGGGTCTGTTTCTTTTGGGAGTTTCTGTTTCTGTTTGGTATGTTGCTGCCGGAGGCGAAAAAAAACAATGCGGGGCGAATATGTTGTGGCCACCCCCTCCCCAACCATTTGACGGAGGAGGGAAGGGACCACGTCGTCGCGGCATACTTTCGGGGGGGTCTGGTGGGGTGGGGGTTTGTTTTGGGTGTCGGCTGTTGCCCCCCAAACTGCCAAAACGAGATAGTAAATAGTTCGGGAGATGGATGGATGTGGTGAAGAAAGGGAGGAGAAACCCCAAACAAAAACAAAACGAAGTCGGGTGGGGATGGAGAGTGTAGATAAATAGTGGGAATTAGTCCCCGAGGAGGAGACCGCCGAGGTAATGCGGATCGATTGCCGACTCTATGCGGATCGTTGGAGGTTGGTGAGCCAAATGTCGAGAGCCTACTTTTGTTTGGTGCGGGTGGTTTTGTTTGTTTTTGTGCCTAATCACGAGGGAGGTGGTTTGAAGCTGTTGTAGGTTGGTTGTCCACGTGAGCTCGAAGCCACTTCTAGTGTTTGGGGGAGCTCCGGACCCTGATCCTGGACCGAACCGTCTTTTGAATGCCTCTTCCTACCAGTTGAAAGGTAGTCGAAAATTACAAAAAAAAAGGTTTCACGAAATACAGGAAACCCGATACACATTCAGTGGATGATAATGATGATATTGACCTCCACTTCACTCGATGGGGGGGAAAAAGCCCCCCACTCAACACCTCATCCCCACCACCCACACATACCCAATCAAGGACCTAACAGGGAGAGAGGAGCGAGCGAGCGAGGACACGAGTGCAGTTTTTTGTTTGTGCTCGTGTCTTGTGGAGGCGAGACAGTGGAGAGCGAGAGGCAGTGTTGTTTTGGACCAAGAAGTGGGACTTGGAATGTGTGAGAGGAAGGCGATGAGCGAGCGAGAGAGGACTGTTGTTTAGACGAGCCGAGGGGGGACCAGTTTTTTTTTTCTTTTATTGACAGATGGACCGAGAGACTGAGGACTGCGTGGGGGGTGACGAGGGGATGAGGAACCTCGTTAGTTCTCATGTTGGTTGTGGTGGTGTTTGGCTCCGCCTAGTTCTTGGGCAGTGGGCGGGGGCGGTGGGTGTCGCCTTCCGTAAATGACAGTTTTTTTCGAGAAGGACAAGTGACATTGAAGAGGCGTAGACGTAAAGAGTCAGTTGTTTGTCCCTCGCCATGTATAATATGTTATAGTTTTTCGATATCGCAAGTATTTCGAATTCATGTGTGGCCTTTGCAAGACAAGGATGGGATCCCACAGTGTTCCCACAGGGTATCTCACGGAGACCAAGGGGCCTTGCCTGCTTCGAGTCAAAAGCGTTTTAAAGGCAGGTGGTTGTGTTTTTTCGCAGTATGTTTTAACAGGTTGTTGGAGTGACCAGTTGGTTGGTGGTAGTGTTAGTGTGTTGAGTGTTTCAGTGTTAGTTTGTTTGGTGGAAAGTGGATGTGTTTGTTGAGAAGTTAGTTAAGTGTTTGTTTTCTTAGCTCTTTCATGTAGGCTAGAGTTTTGTTGGACAAGTTTAGGACAAGCTGGGGGCGGTGCATCGGTTGTTGTTTGGCAGGTGCACCAGTGTTGTTGGACAAGTGGGGCATCCAGATGGGAGAAGAGAGAGAAGACGGCGCCGGAACGGAGACGACCGAACATCACTCCGTTGCCCGTACCACCCAACAAACCAACGGGAAATGCAATTGGACCGAGGGAAGAAGCAAGCGGGTTTTTTTTTTTTTTTTAAGGACGACCGAGCTGCGGGAGCGGGTTTTTTTTTTTTTTTTTTTTTTGAAGCTGGTAGAAAGCGGGGTTTTGGGAAGCCGGTTTTTTTTTTAACCGCGACGGGGACATTGAAAGACTGTGGTTGTGAAAAAACTGCACGCGAAGTTTGGCGGTATGTTGTGGCGCGTGGTGCGTCCGTGGGAGAGGAAGAAAGCTAGATAGATGGAAGAAAAGATTGAAGAATGACGGCCGTGGGAAGTAGAAAGAAGAATAATTAGATAGGTGTGGGCGTGGGGAAGAAAGTCGTGTTCGTGCGTGGGGGTCCGTTGGGGGAAAGATTAAGATGGGACGGAAAGATAGAATTAGAATGCTAGTGCTTGAGGTCGGCGGTTCGTGGGGGTATAGATTGGCCGCGTTGGGAGTTGGGAAGATAGGGAATGGGGGAGTTGCTTTGGGGAGGGGAATGTAAAGTAGAGATTGGCCGTGGGGAAGATAGTTTAGATGCTTTTTTGCCTCAGGTTTCTGATGGTTCGATCGCCGCTCGTTTCGTTTTAATCGGACCAGCATTGCAATCAACCACCCACCAAGGGTCGCCTCGCGCCACCATTCGAATTACCTGTTCGGACCAGAGAACCACGGATTTGCGCTCGACGATACTTGCCCTACCGAAACCGGGGGAGGGGGGGGGGGGGGGGGAGGGGGGGGGGGGGGGGGGGGGGGGGGGGGGGGGGGGGGGGGGGGGGGGGGGAGGGGGGGGAGGGGGGGAGGGGGGGGGGGAGGGAGGAAGGGGAGGGGAAGGGGGGGGAAAAGGGGGGGGGGGGGGGGCGGGAAGGGAAGAGGGGGGAGGGAAGAGGGGAGAGCGGGGCGGGGTGGGGGGGGTGGGGGGGGGGGGGGGGGAGAGGGGGGGGGGAGGAGGGGGGAAGGGAAGGGGGGGGGGGGGGGGGGGAGCGGGGGGAGGGGAAGGGGGGGGGGGGGAGGGGAGGGGGAGGGGGGGGGGGAGGGGAGGGGGGGGGGGGGGGGGGGGGGGGGGGAGGGAAGGGAAGGGGGGGGGGGGGAAAAGTGGGGGAAAGGAGGCGACGGGGGGAAAGTAAGAGAGGAGAGAAAGGAAAGAGAATAAGAGAAGAAGTGAAGGATAGTAGGGAGAAGGGTAGAAAGAAGAAAGACGAATAGGGAGAGAATAGAAGAAAGCGAAAGAAAGGAAGCGACGAAAACAAAGCTCTCTTCCTCGACAAGGCGCGGCGGAATTATCGGAACGCGGAAATTAAAATAATAAGCGAAAATAATTACGGACCGCCAAGAATTGATAAGCAGAAAGCGATGATGAGGCTCACAAGTGGTGACGGCCCATCCCACCATTCATTTCAGGTTTGGAGAGAACAAGTCAAGGTTACGGAACAACGGATTGGCGGCGGAGGGGCGGATCATGAGGGCCGGGGCGCAAAAGCAAAAAAGCAAGAGTTCAGAGAACGAGAAGGAGAAACGCTTGGAAATGGAAATGGAATGGAAAGGAAGGCCCCTCCCTACACCAAATATCGACCAGGAAAGGGCCAACTTCTTAATCTACTGCGGGGGGAATATGATGAAACGTGTTTTGGGTGTGAATGCTACTCTCTGCGACCCATGGTGTATAACGAGAGGGGAAGAAAGTAAGATAGAAAGAGAAAGAAGAAGGACCAAATTGAAGAAGAAAAAAGAAAGAAGAAAATAAAGGAAAGAGATGAATCCTCGAGATTGTCCTTCGAGGAGGGGCGGGCGGGGGGGGGTTTTGTGGTTTTTTTGTTGGTTTTTGTTTTTTTTTGTTGTTGTTTTTGTTTTTGTTTTTTTGTTTTGGGTTTTGTTTTTTGTGTTTGGTTTTTTTTTTGTATTTTTTTTGTTTTATTGGTTTTTGTGGTTTTTTTTTGTTTTTTTATTTTTTTTTTGTTTTTTTGTGTTGTTTTTTTTTTTGTTTTTTTTTTGTTGTTTTGTTGTTTGTGTGGTGTTTGTGTTTTGTTGTTTGGTGGGTAGGTTTTTTTTGGTTTTTTTTTTGTGTTTTTTGTATTTTTTTTTGGTTTTTTGTGTTTTTTTTGTTTTTTTTTTTTTTTGTTTTTTGTTTTTTTTTGTTTTTTTTTTTTTTTTTTTTTTTTTTTTTTTGTTTTTTTTTTTTTTTTTTTTTTTTTTTTTTTTTTTTTTTTTTTTTTTTTTTTTTTTTTTTTTTTTTTTTTTTTTTTTTTTTTTTTTTTTTTTTTTTTTTTTTTTTTTTTTTTTTTTTTTTTTTTTTTTTTTTTTTTTTTTTTTTTTTTTTTTTTTTTTTTTTTTTTTTTTTTTTTTTTTTTTTTTTTTTTTTTTTTTTTTTTTTTTTTTTTTTTTTTTTTTTTTTTTTTTTTTTTTGTTTTTTTTTTTTTTTTTTTTTTTTTTTTTTTTTTTTTTTTTTTTTTTTTTTTTTTTTTTTTTTTTTTTTTTTTTTTTTTTTTTTTTTTTTTTTTTTTTTTTTTTTTTTTTGTTTTTTATTTTTTTTTTCTCTTTTTTTTTTTTTTTTTTTTTTTTTTTTTTTTGTTTTTTTTTTTTTTTTTTTTTTTTTTTTGTTTTTTTTTTTTTTTTTTTTTTTTTTTTTTTTTTTTGTTTTTTTTTTTTTTTTTTGCTTTTTTTTTTTTTTTTTTTTTTTTTTTGTAGAGGGGGCCCGGCATCCCCGCGCTCCGGCATCCGCCGCCGCTCTACCACCCCCCACCGCCAGGCCCCGCGCGCTTTTGCCAAGATATTGGCCAACGAAGGAAAAGGAAGAGCTTCTCGGGAAAAAAGGAAGGGGAGAAAGCTCGAGCACAGAAAGAAGAGGAAGAAGGTCGAAAGGGAAAAGTGGGGAAGCTCTAAAAAGAGGGAGGGAGGGAGGGAGGGGAGGGCAAGCGCTACGGGGCGGGCATGAGGAAAAAGAAGGGAGGGGGACGACAAGGGGACGAAGGGAAAAGAGGGAGGAAGGGGGGGGGAAAGGGAGAAGGGGAGGGAGAAGGGAGATGGGAAGGAAGAAGGACGGGTCCTTTTCTCCTACATATTTACCGGCTACTCTCTATCGACGAGCAGGGGGCGCCAGGAAAAAGGAGGGAGAGCCCGCCGGCGGCCGGCGGGGGAAGACGGGGGGGCGGGGAGAGGGGGGGGGGGGGGGGGGAGGGGAGGGGGGGGGGGAGCAAGCCAAGGGGGGACGGAGGAAGGCAAAAAGGGGGGGGGGGGGCGGGGGGTGGAAGGGGGGAGGGGAGGGGGGGGAAGGGGGGGGTGGGGGAGAGAGGGGTGGAGGGGAATATGAGGGGACAAGAGGTAATAAGAGGTAATAGATAAGGAAGGGAAGGGAGAATAACGGGGAAAGGATAATGAAGAATATTGAGGGAGGGAAGAAGCGGGAAGGGGATTGGGAGGAATATCGGGGAATTTGTGAAACAGCGCAATAAATAGGACAAATACCGCACGCTATGCGCAACAACAAAACAAAAGCCACAGGACCGAGAGGGCCGAGCCCGAATTCGAAATTACCGAGCCGACGACCGACCGAGCCGATTATATAAGAGCCGATTGGATCGCGAAAAAAACCGAAGCCGACCCGATTGGACACCAAACCGTAAGAACATAGCAAATAGTGAGGAGCTCTCGACGAAAAACCGACGCTCATGGCCGATCCAAATCGCGTGGGTGGGGTACCAAGAGAAGGGTACCGGGGGGTACAGTAGATCTGTGGGAGGCTAAGCTCGAGGCGAGGAGAAGGAACGGCGGAAAGAGGCGGAACGCGGGAGAAGAAGGAAAACAGGAAGGAAGCAAGGGGGACCTGGGGGGGGGGGGAATGGCGGGGGGGGGGTACTTCCATAGTACTGAGCTACGAGGCGAAAATAATAAGAATAAAGAGATTAACGGAAAAAGGGATATTGGCCTCGTCTCTACATCGCTTACTGTGTGCGACAGTGTGTGGTGAGACGGATTTCTAGTTGATATTCGATGGCGCGCGTGAGTGGAGGGGCGTGTTGTGTGACCACCTGATGAGTGTGGAGACCCTTGTGTGCCCATTTTCGGGTGTGAAATATAATATATACGTTCGACCCCCTCCCCCTGTCGTTTGTCCGTTTTCGACTACCTCTGGTTTTTTTTGCCGGTCGTAGACCAATCGCGATTGGAGTTGACCCGGTTGGGAGCAAAATAGCAATTTGCGGGCCGGTGGACGGGGGGCCGCCCCGCGTGGCGTTTGGGGTGGTTTTTGACCGTTGGAGGCGTGGCCTTCGATGAGTTCGACGGAATTCGGCTTGCACGGGTGTTAGTGTGGTTTGTTGTGTGGTTTGTGTGTTTTGTGTGTGGGTTTTGGTCCTGTATGTGTGTGTGAGGGGGATGCTGGATGGATGGAGGGGAGATGCAAATTTGCTAATTGCTTTGGGCACACGGTTGAGTGGACGAGCCAAGGCGGCCGTGTTGTATTGCTCACTCGGAAGGCCAATACCCTGGTGTTGTTCGTGTTCGCGAGAGAATGAGGCTTGCCTTGGTGTGTGTGTGCGAATTTAGGGAAGGATCTGGAGAGAGAGAGAGAACGAGCACTGCAAACGATTTCACGCAGCACAGAGTGGGACTGAACAGGATGGCATTTGATCGGGTGATTTTTCCAGGCAGCTCTGGACAGCGGGACCTCTAAACGATTGGGCTCCCCCGCGAGTTAGAGAGTTTGAGGGCAACGCAAATATGCGTGGAACGAGCGACTCCCTACTGGAACAGCAAGTTTATCCGAAGTCTGACTCACCGATCCACTCGTGATCAGGTGAAATCGGTGGCGTCGCGATTCCGATGGTAGCAGGAGGACAGCAAAAGCGTTTTGGTTCTGGGGTGACCCCCCCCGCGGTTTTTTTTTTTTGCCAGAATTTGTCGGATCGAGTGTACAGTGAGACGCATCCAGCATGCTGAGTTGGAACAGAAAGTAAATCGCCTATCCGAAATGGTGTGGAGCAGCTTCTACCCCCCACCCCCCCCATACATCCCACTCTACACCAACGATCCCTATTCCGAGTAAGCAAGTGCAGCAGCAGTTTTGGAGCAGCTCCTCCTGGCCAGAGGAAGGCAGCTGTGTGCTAAGAAGCTGCTTGAGCGCTTGTTGGGGGGCGGCGGGGTGATGAGTATATAGGGAGTCTTCAAGCACCTCTTCACCAACGCCCATAATGTCGGGCATTCCGGAACGCAGGCGGGGTCCCGCCCGCTGTGTTTCCGAATGCAACCAGAGTGGTAAATGTGTGGGCGTGATTGTGCACCAAAACGTCCAATTTGTGCCCCATTGTGTCTCTCTATCCATGCCCGGCCGATTAGGCAGGTGGCAACCCCTCCCCCCGCACCGCGGGGCGGCGCCGGCCCGGCCCCGCGCCCGCCCCGGAGTTATCGAGCCCTCGCGAGCCACGCCCCGGAGTAGAGTACAGTCCTCCAAGGTATTTAAACCGCTGGTATAGAAGGTTTGTCGTGTTTCGTCCGAGCCATGTTAGACCACAGGAGCGGCAGGACGTGTAAGTGGTGACTGGTCACAAAAGGTGGCTGCCCAACCAGGTGTGTGGTCTGTTGTTGGTTGAATGTCTAGGTGGAGTGGGTCACAATATTGACTACGGAAAAAGAGGTTTTGCTTTGGTTTGTTGTTTGGGTTTTTGATTATTTTTTTTTGCGTGGTGGGTTTGGGTTGCCTTTCTAACGTCGACCCGGAATGATGGTTCAGTGAAACCCCATTTCCGTCAATCACGATGGCAGAACGACGGACGGTGCTTCGGTTCCGTCTGGCGGGCGCGCCGCGTTTTTGTCTTTGAAAAGTGACACTTGACTCTGGGCAACGCTAGCGGTTATATTGTTTTTGCTACCCGAATCAGTACTAGCGAGATAGGGGAAGGAAGAAGAAGCGAGAGAGGGAGGGGGGAAGGGGGGGGGGGGGGGAAGAAGGGAAAGCGGGAAGGGGAAGAGGGGGGGAGGGGGTAATAGTATGGGAAGGGGGGGGAGGGTAAATAAGGAAAGGGATGGGGGGGGAGGGGAAAGGAATACGCTCATTCAGCCCTCCCCATGACACCATGTTCTTCCGTGGAGGGTGAAGGAGACCTATCAGAGAGGAAAAGACGACCGAACCATCAATCGGGAACCGAACATCTGATTTCTTGTGTGGTTGATTTGTTCTGTTGTGTAACGGCCGTCGTTGCGTGTGTGCACAATTGACCTTGAAAAACATATTTAATATAAAATATAATAAAAAAAAAATTATAAATATTTATTGTATAATGAATAAAATTAAAATAAGTATGTTGGAGAAAGAGGAAAATTAAAATTATTAAAATTATACAACGCGGCCCGATGACGATGTGGTGTTCCGTGGGCGGCTTAACGCGTGGACGATCGGAGATTTACATATACAAGGATTGTTCGACCGGGTTGCGTTTCTCGCCCGCAATGCCCCGTCCTCGCGTGCCTCTGATTGTTTCACAGAACCGTGCAATACGCAACGTTTTTACTGCTAGCAGGTCTAGTTGTTTGTATGTATTGGATTTAGGTGCATCATGTATATTGATTAGTCATATACCAGTCTTCCCTGATATATACCGATATGCCCACTATTCACAGAACGGCGTCGGGGAAGATGGGAATTACGGATATTTGCAATTGGGGTTTTTTGTTGTTTTTTTTTTTGGGAATGTGTTTGTTTTTTTTGTGTTTTGGGGAACACCGATTTACCGTTGGATCTCTTCAGGGGTGAGGAGGCAGGAACGAGGGACATTGGCCATAGCCCTTTGCGGCATACGGAATTCCACAGAAAACACCGCTGGTTTTGTGAATAGGTTAACATATGCGCGTTTTTTGACCCGTAGTTGAAAGGGATTCGAAAGGGAGACATCCAATCAGTGGGCAGGCCTCGGGGGAATCGCAAAGTTGACCCGTATTTCACACCCGTTGCTTTATTTTTTGACGAAGTTGGGCGGGCTTGGGGACACGGAAGCGGTTCCAGTTGCACGTTGGGGCTTCGTGGTCTGTGTGTGCGGTGGGGTTGTTGTGTGTGTGATTAGTTTATGGGGGGTAGGGGTTGGGTTCGGGGGGTAAGTTCGTGGGGGGGCCTGAGTTGGTTATGGCGATCTGGGTGGTAGGAGGGGGTGGTGGTGTTTAGGTATTCTTGTTTTTAGTTGTTGGGTGGTGGTTGTGGGATGAGGGGGCAGCAGAGGTGGAGGACCGATAGAAATGTGGTGTTTGTTTGATTGTGTCGTTTTATTTGGGACTGAGATCTGTGACAAGTGGGAGGGGGGCTAACTGGTGCGTGTTGGCGGGGTGCGGCCCCACCAGCACTTCATCTTGCATGTGGGGGGGGGGGTGGGGTTGGTGGGTAGGCGCCTATGGTTTGATCTGCCGCTCGGGATCGGTTAGTAGCAACCGCCGATATATGGCATAGCCTCTGTTTCTGCCGGGTGCGCCCAGAAGAAGTGTGTTGTTGGTCTGTTGCAGAATTCGCTGGTGAAGTACCTCGCAATCCCGATAACAGACAGAAGATGGACGGTAACATACAGCTCTCACAAATCAACACAACCTTTGGTCGCGCGGCGAGCCTGGCGAGGGGGTTGGGCCTTTTGGGGTGCCACCAGACATGACAGAGCAGAGGATTAGCTATTCCTGCAGTGCAGAGTATGTGGGTTTTTTGGATGGTTGTTTTTTGTGTTTGAGTTGGGGGTCTGGTGGAGGATGCCCGCGCCGTCTTGTTGGTTGTTGTCAGGTGCGGCGCACTGTCGGGCATTCCAGACTCCCTGCGGTTGATATGGGGCAGGGCCCCGTTCCGTTTGGGGGATGAGTTTCGCTTGGAGTCGGGTGGGGTAAGGGAGGGTCCCTTCGCGAAGCCCTTTGGCCTCTGGCCCACCCCCCCCCTGTGTGGGTGTGGTTCTTCCGGTGTGTGGTATTGGTAGTCTGGATTGATGTTGATGTACTATCATCCCGTCGTTCTTCTGAGACGCGCGTATACCTCCGGCGGCGGAATACCAGGGTACTCGTGACCCACCCGAGGTCACCCTTGGTGCGAGAGTTAAGCACTTGTTGAGTACAAACCGCAGGAAGTCGAGATACTCACAGTCATATAAACTATTGATACAAATCTAGCTTATACTTATCAATAATTAATTAATAGAGACTATATCATATTATTAAAGAGCCAGGTAATATAAAAAGCAATCGTTAGTAACCTGCATAAACAATCATTGCCGTATATTTACTTAATAAGATAGTTTAATCTATGTCTATATGAGTAATTATGGAAAAGAATTATTGAGAAATAGATCTTATGAGTGAGAGAATAATATGATATATTTTCAAGTGAACTAGATATGTATACTAAAATTTATGAGTAAGAGTGCACTCACAGAACTCGATGATGATATTTCCAGCGAGGCGAAAATAGAACCCACATCGGATGGCTCGGCAGACAATTAGCTTTCCTTGGGTGTTCCATAGCTACCAAAAGTTGCAACCAAGGTTTTTTCTTCATAACACGCCTACTTTGTATAGGTAAAGATTCTGTAACCCATCGACACAACCATTTGGAATTACAATAGGCCTCGGAATGATCAAGAACAAATGGTTCGCCAGTCGTCAGAAAAACGGGCCTTAAGTCAACAGGCTCTG
>CALYDF020007204.1:0-12710 GCA_944474145.2 Dicrocoelium dendriticum | reverse complement strand
GATAATTGGGGTGTATTGTAGCCGCAGGATGTTAGCTGCTTCTTAGACGCCTTGTACTCTACCGCCCGTCGTGAAAAGTGGAGGGATTCCATGGCTGGCTAGCCGAACTACCTCCTCGTGGTGCCAGCTGGGTGGTTCGGGTTTAACCCGTTCCAGCAAATAGTTCGGCGGCAGTGTTCCAGGACGTGGTGGGTTTTCGCCTGGCAAGCGTTCTCCCTATAAAAAGCCACAAATGTCTGCTTAACAACACTGCGACGTGGCGGATGTGAATCGTCACAAACTAAAGTCACTGGCCCGTGGATATTCGGAAAATGCTATCCAACCCAAGAAAATCAATCGCTTATTCTTACATTCCTGACGATAACAAACAGTCAAAAATTCTGCGGCGCCTTCAAAAATACAAGCTACATTCTTACACAATTACATACGTATATACACCCATATACTTACATACACTGTTATGACAAACATGTCTTTTTGTACAATTTGATCACACTATGTTAGCTAAATATGATCTTGTCTGTAAAGGTGTGCCTCGCATTGTCGAGAATAAAAATTTATTTCTTTATTTCTTTAAGATTATTGACATGCCTATATAGCGGCCTGTTGTTCACTATGAATTCTTTGGCTAGGCATTATTTATTAGTTACTTAGTCCTCACGGACAAGTGCAGTGTAATGGTTGCGATGGATCACAAGATTACCCCAAGTCTCTGAGTCAGGGTTAAACTTGTAGGCACGCCATGCTGCATCCATTATCGCCAGGCATTTTCGAGTCCTATTCGTTAGAATTGAAAGCATTTTCGAGGGACAAAAGGTCTTGGTCTCCGATGCTGTGTTGACGATGTCACTGAGTCTATTAACGAACTCTGTCCAAACGTTGTCAAGGGGACTTTTGTTTGAGAATTCCCAAGCGGCTGCGTCGGCGAGATCTTTCAATACGTGGTTTGTGTGTGATTGCATGAGTTAGTTCCGAGTGTTCAGCTGGATACTCTGCATAACACACACAGTTGAGCGTTATTACTACATGGTCACTGAGACCTAATGGACTATCCATCAATAAGTTGTCAACCATGAGCCCTTCATTCGTGAGCACAGGATCCAAAATGGACGGTTTGTTTGCTGTCCTGAATCTAGTGGGCGTGGTGACATGATTGTACAAAGGGATTGTTGTGTATTCTATCAGCATCCTTGACCTAGTCTAAACAGACAGGTGCACACAACCCCAGACACGCACACAAAGCGTCCAATCCTCTGCTTCCCTATTGGCTCATCATTCTCCTTGCAACACCTTAATGTAATCACCCAGTTAGACATTGATCAGATTACAGCAGTGCGTTTATCAGAATGACCTTTTAACTTGCCCGTGCATCTGAACTTACGTATACAACTGGGATATTAGCGATCAGTTCATGCAAGTCTGCTTTGAACTGCTCACTGGGCGATGCCGAAACCTTCAGATTGTATAGATTGAAGTCCCCGGGGATGAGAATGTGGCTGTACTTAGTGCGTGTTACTCTGTTTAGGCCACGGATCAAGCAGGAATCCATTTCCGGAGTGGACGTTGGGGGGCGGTAAACGACAGCTACGAGACATGCGTCGTTGTGTCTCAGTTGCAGACAGCACCAGCGTGAGTCGGTAACGTGTGTTTCCAAATCATCATCTATTGTACGTTGTAGATTGCTGCGGTAGTAGAGTAGGATCCCATCTCCTCTGCTGGGGCGGTCGTTCCGGATGAGTGACATTCCGGCTATCTCAACCTCAGCGTCAGTTACCTCTTGGTGTAATCAAGTTTCGGTAATAGAAATTAGGTCCCAAGCATTCGCAACCTGATATAGTCGAAATTTAGTAATTTTACTGAGGAGCTCTTGGGCGTTAGTGTACATACCTGAAAGTTTCTCAGATTTAAGCAATGTTTCGGAAGTTGTACAACATATGTGAAGTTTCGCCGAACAGTGGGTGGCCGACGACTAATAGTTTTTCTACGTGTATTTGGAGAAGGGTTTAACGTCTTATTCATCGTCCGTGTAGTTAGTCCCGTGTCTAATCTTCGACGTACAGTATAAGGTGTCTGGTCAATATCATCTTCCACAGGTTGTATGGGCTC
Organism: Dicrocoelium dendriticum; assembly: GCA_944474145.2. Classification (NCBI taxonomy): domain Eukaryota; kingdom Metazoa; phylum Platyhelminthes; class Trematoda; order Plagiorchiida; family Dicrocoeliidae; genus Dicrocoelium; species Dicrocoelium dendriticum. The sequence goes on along the minus strand of CALYDF020007204.1, from coordinate 10,604 downwards.
ATTCGGCACACTACTGGTGCATTGTTCTTTTATAGATCCCATCGCGCTTGGTTCTTTGAGTGACGTATCTTCTCTAGGATGCATATCGCTGATTGTCTTCAGGTGAACCTCAGATGGTAGCCTGCAACGGAACATGTACCAGCTTTTTAACCTCCGTGCTACCATATGTTTTGGCTGAAGGACAACCTTCAATAATCTCGGGCCTCTTCCTTCGTATTTCGGTGAGGTAAGCAGCCGTGACACGGATTTCGCTAACACGTCATACAAGCGGAGTGTTTCACGACTGTAATACCACTGTTCTTTATCATGGGTTGTTGTCCTATGCTCATCACATGCTTCAGTTTCAGGAACCCCATGAAGAAATACGGTTCTGGTTAAAGTTTCCTTCCGGTCGTCCTCTATGGTGCGGTTAACTCGATAACGCTCGCCCCATGGGATGTCTGGAAAGATACGGATGGAACAGTGTTCATTTCTGAGACTACCTGCCGACAGTAGTACTGATGCTACTTCAGTGATGGAGTTCAGCACAACTCGCAGAAGTCTTGGTTCTCCGAAATGTTTAGAGTTGGGGTGTCGCGTAATACGCACTACGTGTACACGTTTCAGTACAACTCCGATTAGGTTACTAATAATATCCCACTATTTGAGCTCATCCAACTGCCTCCCTCTTATCGATGTCGAAGTAGATACTGGGATATTGGAGCACAGTACGCTCAGTACAGGTAGTTGTTTCTTTACACCTTTCGACATGACGCGGTTAGTGACTGAAGTACTCGGAGATTTACCGCAAGAAATCGGTGATGCTTGCATCTGGAAAACTCCGCTAAGCTCCTCAGTTTCCGATCCATTTGGGTGTGATGTTAATTTTGAGTGACTACTCTTCCTGGAGGCAACCGTAACCCAACTTTCGCTGGTAACGGTTTGCGCTTTTTCTACGCACTGCATCGCAAGTTTGGAAGTAGCCTTACGTGTAGTTACTCCGATCGAACTGGGAACCGCTTTAGTCAAATATGAGTAACATGTGGTATTGGGATAACTGTTGATGTTCTGGACTCTAGGTATCGTGCTGCTTACGGTGCTATTAGCAGTGTTTCGCGGGTTAGTAGAAGCGCTTACGGCGGAGGATTGGGTTGCACAGTCTGCTATGCTTACCCCAACCGTTGTGATTTTGGTGGTCACCATTTCCTCAAATTTCGCTGGTAGGTGGTCTTAATTCTGAGATAATAGGAGCACGCTTTTTATCAGTGGAATCGATGTGCATTCCACACAGAACCATAGCGAGTCTGGTTTGTTTAATAACTTGGACTGACTAGGTTGAACTCTGAGACATCTCGCATGGAGGAACTTGCAACATTTACGGCACAAAATGCAACCCTTAACAAGTTTGGAACATGATCCACAAAGGTCTTTAGTCTGTGGCACGCCGGGCATCACGCTTGTTGAGCGAAGGTAACGGACCATTTGAATGACTTACCCGCTACGGTAACCATTTGTTCTGTTACTGACGCTGACAGCAAAGGCACAGTGTTCAAGTTGTAGTTGTGTGTTTGCAGACTGTCCTCTCTGGCGTGCCAGTCGAATGTGTCAGCATGAACCTGGGACAGAATACACGAAGATGTGATTGAGAATTTTCGTGCTTTAGACTATGGATCGCGACTGGCGAATTTGCTTTGAGACCTGTAGCTGTACCAAGCAATGTTGTATTTGGACGAGTGACAGTTCGTTCGAAAGCCGTTGAAATGATCTATCGAGTGAGACCAAACAATGTCTCTGCTGATTGGAGTTAGGTAACTTTTGTCTCTTGGATATCGGCGAAATACTGCCCGGAATTTATAATTCTGAATAAATGTAGGATGCACTGGAGTATACTCGAGGAATTGGTATCACAAAGTAGAGCTTGTAAAAGCACGATGAATAAGTATGGATCTAAACGTGTGCGACAAAATGTCGCTGAACCACAGTTAAAAACCCCGACTACACAAGTGAGCGATCAGCGCCCAAGTTCTGTCAAGATCACGACCTTCAGGAGGACGAATAGGGTCGTCATTCAAAGCCTTTGGCTCAAAAGCCTGTTCGTAAGGCAGAGAGGAGGTGGCAATGATTTAGTTTTACAGAAATGGACGCCATCCCATTTCGAACCCCAACCTGGAGGATCGGGAGTCTGAGATCGTCTGACCTCTCACCATTGACCAACCTGGTCGGAGCGTCTCTCAAGGTGCCCGCAAGCACCACCCAGTATAGGTCAATGGGTCAAGGAGTTAGCCAAACCGTCGCACCACGTTAAGGTCCAGTCTCCTTGTCCTCCGAGGCAGCTCAGTTTTGTTTGCGAATGCGATATCAATATAGACTTTATGTTACACCATAAGGAAACACAAACTTGTGCTTAAAGATAAAGTTGCGGTTTTTAAGTGCAAATAGCACGTCTCCTGCAAATTCCTCGTAGTAGGGTAAATCTGAAAAAGCAGTCCATGGTGAATTGCTCTTTCTTCAGAAAATCGAAAACTTTTCCTTTGGAGCAGTTCTCCATAACGAAACACTGGTGGCTTGGCTCAAAGCAAACCCAAATCCCGCGGCAAATGTGATCATGGTTCATATCTTTCATCTAAAAATACGCGTGAAAGCACAAGCAAGTAAGTGCAAGTATGGGAATTGCAGATAACCTAACGCGACTTGGGTGTCCTGGTTCAAGATGACTTGGGTTGCTCCAGGCAATCCGAAAAGGCCTCGAAGACCGGGAACCAACACGTGGGGCTGTTGAGGCGGGCATTTGGACAAATAAACGGCTCTATATTTCGACAAATACTCAGAGCCTATGTTCGCTCCCATGTCGAATATGCAATTCAAGCCTGGCATCCATGGCTGAAACACGATCTTAATGCACTGGAGCAGCCATAACGCCGGGCATCTAAGAACGTAATTGGAATGCGCAATCGGTCCTACCAGGAGAGGCTGCGACGACTAGGATTGTTCAGTGGAAGCTATCGCAGGCTACGAGGCGACCTGATTACGGCATACTTGATTCTGCGAGACCCACATCATGTGTGCCGCCCTTTACTGCAACTCAGCAGCAATACAAACCTGAGGGGCCACTCATTAAAACTTGCAGAACAATGCAGTCGTCTGGAGTGCCGCAGAATTTTCTTTTCCATCCGTGTCTGTCACCCGTGGAATGCTCTGCCCGAATCGGTCGTCTCTGTACCGACACTAACAATATTTAAAAGACGGTTAGACGATGCACTCAGCCACTTACACTTTGTTACTTAACACGACGTCTCCATCCTACACCTGGAGTTTACTATGGAATTATTCGTTGTTAACTGTGGGTGCTGTGAATCTAAGAGGATCGCAGGACTGCAGCGAAGCAAACGATAAGTCCTTGTTTTCGTATTTAAAGTATTAACCATTTTACTATCCTTAGCATCATTATTGTTATGTTGATATCCCCACCAACTATCCAACGGGACTTGTAAAGCAACGTTTCTTAACCCGTATAAATTCATTGGTCATTGTTCATTAATACAATTCATTCTAGTGATTGGAAGGTAGGTGGATGAGGCAAGGTTTGCGCTTCGGCTATCGGGCCGCCAAACACGGTGACACCGAGAACTGGAATAATGGCTTCTGCCAGCCACTCGCAGATAGATGGTTCCGTAGAATGAGAGGAATCCAGAAGACTAGCGTTCGGTAACACGGAGTACGGGTTGTAGTCGTCAAAAATTCTTTGTGGACTGTTGCACCGGTAATGAGACGCACGGCTGACCTGGGGATGCAGCACGTATCTTCACGAATATAAATAGCACGGACGGCGTATCCTTGGATAGCTTGCCAGGTTATTCTGACGCAGTATATGAAACTGACAAATCCCAATGTTGGAACACTAAATACTGTTGACCAAAAGTGATGACGCATTGGGCCTTTTGTTTACTCAACGGGAAATCAGTTTTTACGTCTCAGAACGAGCGTTTTCCCAACTGCCCTTCGACCCAATAGGTACAGCCTCCACGCAGCAAGGCAGCCGGTGTGAGGCTTCTTGAGAACATTGTCCCCCACGAAGTGTGGTGCCTTCAAGTACGGCTGTTTCATGGTTACCCCCAATGGGAAAACAGTTGGGAGAGTGTGTGCGCGTAGTTGCATGAACAAAATGGTAACGTAGCTGGATAATAACTCATCATATGAGCTAACTGTTAATCTATACAATAAACCGCTTCGTATTACTGCCACTACTTCAGTATCACGTGACATACGGAAAGCAGCCGCAAGTTGTGGAATAGATGTTGAATTCGGCCGATTAGTAGTCTTAAAGGAATAAAGGCATTCATTTCAAAATTAATCGGGTGGATCAGCGATGCCGCAAACAACGAGTAGAACGAATCCGGGGGTAGTTGTGGTGCGGTGTAGACTCAACCTCATTCGCAAAGTATCGTAAAGCTGCTGGTTCCTCATTCCCAGTGTAAGATGCACATTTTGCCCGATAGTATACACACTGGTGCCAAGTTAGTTCGATCTAAGTTGGGTCGATGGGGATGAAGAGTCGTTACCAGTCTGCTCTAGACACTCATTGCTGCAGTACAGCAGTGCGGTCTCTGCAAATTAAACTTCATTGATGAGCATTCGCAGGTGGTGATTACTGGTGAACCGTGGTCAAAATGAATGCAAACTAACCGAGTGGTGGTATGTCCCAAGGTCAATCACCCAAAACCGTCCAGGCACCCAGAAACTCGATAGCCAGGAACGCTTGTTGGGCTAAGAGTATCTACTGGGTTTCCCACGTCAAGTACGATTCTGTGGAGCTGTCATGTATAACACTACGTGCTCAACACTGCAATCAAAGAGACCGGAAGAAGCTCACGTGACTTAGTTGCGGTATGTCAATGCGCAGCATGCTTTAAGTAACAGAAGCACCGAAACACTATGCAGTGTTATATGAAATGTAGTAAAAACGCGTGGTGAATATATGTGTTATTCATGGGAAGTGACAACTTTTGTACCCCGTAACAGCATTTGAAGCTGCGATAACTCGATTGCACATGTACGAGAGACATCAGCAGCACACCGGTACGCAGTACTGACGCTTCGCTGTCACGCAATCACCACATCTCTCACGCGGAATAGGGATACGGCGAGGGTCACCCGACACCCTACGCATGCTCGAACTGGTGTCATCCGGGTTGCAATGCAGACTCTTGGTCCTTTCTGCTACAGGCCGACATGCGGGATCAAACTGGACGACAATGACCAATACCATTCGTTTTGATAGGCCAATGCAACGAAATCGGAAAATATTGTGTCTCCAGAGCCAGTTGATACATTTGTAGGCAACAATGCCCAACTAATTGCACCAGGTTAGCGGAGAAGTACCACGTATGTAAGTAGTGAAGTGAAATCTTGAATCACAAGTTGTGGGCTCACATTTAGCGTATGGAGATGCTCGCAATGCGTTCTTTGTCCACCACAAGCCTAGCTCACGATGAACACTCCGAGTGTAGTATAAGTGAGGAGGTAAAAGTAGTTTTGTTGTCCCCAAACTAATAAGACTGAGCTTAGAACAGTTTCTGGTAATGAATTTTCCAAGGAGAAATACGACGTGCACTCATCTCCTTTCCCGGGGAAAGACTGGCGGCGCAACAGGAGTCAAAAATGCCGGTTGGTTGAGAGTTAATATCTAAGGTGATGTCATTGTTTAAGTTAGGCATGCGCATTGTTTATTGCATTGAATGCTTCCCACCGGATGTAGCCCCACCCACCTACGGTTCCAGTTAGTTGGAAGCTCGAGGTCAGCGATCAACAATCCATCCTCGGGACCACGTTCCGGTTAATGTACCAAAGCAGCTGCAACTGTGACATTACGCTGTTTCTCCAGAAGACCAGCATCACTGGACCGGAGTGCTAAGGAGCAGGGTCTTGCAGATGCACACTGTGATACCACTAATTGGGAACGAGGTGACACATGTAGCTGCACGAAAAAGCACGGAGACAGACTCCCTTTAGATTTCGGTCAAATAAATCAGCCCTGATGGGATAGTGGCTTCGAAAAGATTGTATACATGGGGCACTTTTCGAATTTCACGCACCACAACCCAGGCACGAGTTTAAAACGAGTGAAAAGTTGATCCGAGTCCATGTACAACCACTGCGCCAGAACACATGTGATGTTCAACTATCGTTCGTTAAACACCGATTGTGTGCCACCCCGCATTTACAAGACGAGGTAAGGCTTCAGCTACATGTAGTGACATGACGTCATTCCTCGCTCTGGTTCACCGGTCAGTCCAGTCGCACCCTACTGTTCGGGTCTGCGACCACTTTGGTAAAACAGCGCTGCCAAATTTGGCCAGGTGTACAAAACTGGGACTGCACAAGTTCGTTAGTACCTGGTTAATCCTTCAACTAATATCTCTGTTTCCATCTGACATTGTGGTCGAGTTAAGGTAGTGACCTTCGCATGATGCTCGCACATGCACATGCACTAGCAGATACGTTGAATTTGAGTTGTTCCATGAGCCAGCTTACCTATTTAACTTGTCGCGCAGTGCAAGAACAATATACACAGTGCAAGATAACTGAAATCCCGGTTGGTGGTGACGGTTTCCACATGTATTTACCAATGTGATTACAAACAACCCTTAGACGCATGCACTTCAAAAGAGCCATAAGGGGTTTTGGTCGCGGCAGTTACTTCCAGAGCCGCGCACCTCATAAAAAGTGAAACGTTTAGGTATTTGTGATGAAAAGTATTCCGATTTGAAGCAGTATTTGTTCGCAGGTCGGATACACTCCCTCAACAAGCATAGCAACAGTTCATAGCTCGAAAAACATGTGCAAAAGCCATAGGTCTGGAGGCGGTTGGTCCGTTTTTTGTTCCAATATGGAACGATTCTTCTACTTCTTTTCGAGAATGGTACAACCTATGTCGCCCAGTAAAGACTTGCATGCCTAAACTTTAGCCGGACCGGTGATCGCATAGTTCCAGAACTTTGCTTTATTTGTTGCTTCTTGTGTAGTTCACTTCTACTGGATTCCCCTGACCATTCTTTTAACTTTAGCTTGGCTTGGAAGAAGGTTTGTGTATGACTGCCTGATTCTCGCCATCTGCATTTGAGGCTCACAGTGTCCACTGGTCTCGCGCCATCCCGAACCCTCTATGAGGTGGTTGGTTTTCAATTTTGCCTTAATGCTTTTCTTTCTCATATAAATGTCCAGCGAGCCCTGAGCGGGGCCACTCGGGACCACTACAGAAGCGAAGACGGGTCCTGCAGAGAAGTAGTCAGAACCGGCACAGTGTTTGTAGGTACGCTGAATTCGATTTACTAACCGCGTGCTTGCATGCTAAGTCTCTTTATTTCAGGTGGTTGGTTCTAAATTTTGCCTTAATGCTTTTCTTTCCCATATAAATGTCTACCTGTACTCTATTCCATTAACTTGCACACCTTGCTTAAGCCAATTGTATTCGATTTCCATAACATTTTTTTGTTCGTGGCATTCAGTAAACTATACTTGCTGACCTCGTGAACTTATCTAGGATCGGTTTGTAAACAACATATTTTAAATGCTCATTAACTTAAGGTTTATCTCACCGTTTCCTTGTGCATTAATCGAGTTATTTTCTTTCTTTCTCTCGCTCTATCTCAATTGATTGGCTGTTGTTTCATGTCCCCGGTGTGGCTGCGCTTGATGTGCATGTTGACAAGGTACCTACCTGTATATTACCCGCTACTTCGTCCATACTGGCTCCAGGAGACAGTTGGTCGTTGCTGGAGGGGACGGGGTGCACGGTCCTTGTGGCCGTGTTAGGCTCGAAGAGTGGTTCCATGCACTCAGTATGCAGCGGACTACGGTCCAGAAACCGCCTTGTGTGCGCTTGATTCCCAAATACAGTGTGCTTGTGTTTGCTGTGAAGGAGTGTGGACCGGCTCCGTTGATGAAACGTGGTTCCCATCCGCATGCCTCCCGGTCTTATTCCTTCGGGTTTACACTGGATATGTGGTGTGTGCTTGGAGCTGTGGGTGGTGCAGTGCAAGCCATCCATGGTCCCTCTGTACGCGCAGGCGTCCTGTGGCAGGCCACCGTGACAGGCAAATCCGAAACCGGATGCCGCCAACCATATACAGTCGATTCCGGTTAATAGGACCACCGGTTAATAGGACCAGCCGCTTATTCGGGCCAAATTCTGAAGAACCGAAACGAATCCTATTACGCTAGCCTAATTTTAGCCGCTTATTAGGACCGGAATTCCGCTTAATCGGACCAGACGGTAGAAGGTGGCAGGTAACAGAGGTGTCAAAATCAAGTTCTGTGCCTGGATGTCTGGACTAAACCCACAGTTCATATGTCGGGCAAGAAAGCGAGTTGGCCTTTGGATAAACTGAACTGTGGCAACCTTGAGGCACATCTATCTAATTGGCTTCAGAACCGCCCGAAACTGACTGTAGTTTCCAACACTTGTAGGCGGAGCGAAGACATACATGCTTGTTCACATGTCGTTAACCGCTCGATCGATGTACCGCACGTCCATTGAGCCGAATGCCCTGAGCCCGCATTGCGGGCCTACTCTCGAGCACGGCAAGTGATCGCGGACACACAGGTCCGGCAAATCATAGGACAGCAGGTGGCTAGGTCAACCATAGAAATACCCGGGAGACAGACTCGAGTTCACCTCAGTGAACTGTGCGCGTCTTGTTGGATGTTAAGAAAATGCCACGACGGGACTTGACGTTAGCTGAGAAGATTCGTTTCCTACATCAGATCAATGAACAGGGACCAACCACTAGTCAGCGTCGATTGGTGGAAATTACCTGCTTGGCAAAGTCTACAATATCGCGCCTGATAAAACAAGAGAAAGATCTGCGAGAAGAAGGGGCACAATGTGAAGGACGACGAGGTACTTCCAAAAACGGAAGCGTGAAGGCAAGGATCCAGACGTCGATGAGGCCCTTAATGATTGGTTTGCCTTTGTTACTGGACGAGCCGTGCGAGTAAGTGGTCCAATGTTAAAGTACAAAGCAGAAGAACTCGCTAAAATGCTGGGCCACGAAGATTTTATAGCTACGGACGGCTTGTTGTCTTGATAGAAATCTAGACATGATGTAAAATTTAAGAAAGCACATGGTGAGAAAGAAACTGCCAATAGCGCTCGAGCTGAAGAATGGAAATCAACAAAACTACCAGAGCTTCTTGCAATATTTCCAGCAGATGACATCTATAATGCTGATGAAACCGGGTTGTACTATAGGGCTACACCGGACGGCTCCTTAAGTTACAAACATGTTACTCTCTCTGGCTGCAAAAAAGCAATGGATCGCGTAACTGTCATGTGCTGCTCAAACATGTCCGGAACAGACAAGAGGAAGTTGCTGGTCATAGGAAAATGTGCCAAGCCTTGCTGCTTTAAGGGCCTCAGAATGGACAGTTTACCAGTTGTGTATCGTGCGAACAGAAATGCATGGATGAGCTCTACACTTTTTAAAGAATGGGTGAAGGATTGGGACACAGAGCTACAACGCCAGTCGAGAAAAGTGATATTACTTCTCTACACTTGTGCAGCACATTCAAATTTGGATTTCTTGAAGAATATCCAGATGGAATTTCTGCCTCCCAAGACCACATCTTTGATACAGCCAATGGACATGGGCATCACAGAAGATTTGAAGACCTTTTATCGTTAAAGGTTGGTGAATTACATCCTTGAATCAACTGAGGAAGGCTTGCTGACCTCATCATCGACGGCCGGAGAAATCAGTGCAAAGGTCAACATTTTACAAGCCGTTACATTCGTGGCCGAAAGTTGGCAAAAAATGAGCAGTGCGACAATTCGGAACTGCTTTTCTCACTGTGGCTTTAGGCATATTGTCTCGGAGTTGGATGTGGATATGGTGATTGTAAATGAAAATGACGGCGAGAATGTAGAGCTGAAACAAGTTGAAAATTACGAAGAATTTTTGTCAATCGACAACGAACTTCAACTCTATGATGGAAATGAAGAATGCGATGCTGCCCTTGTTGCTCGAATAGCAGCGAAACACACGACAGCAACAGAAGACCATGGAAGTGATGAAGAGAACCCTAACGTGTTGATGCCAGTCACAAAACAGAATGCAAGGAAATGCATTGAAACATTGCACCGCTATTGCATGCAGGAAGGAAATGAAGGTAGTCCTATTACTGCGTTACATGTTTGCGGTGATTTTGTGCGAATGCAGTCTGTTAAAAGAATGCGTCAAACCACACTGGATACGGTCTTCAAACGCGGAATGGAATTCGGTAATCCCATTGTATAAAATTGTAGTTCGCATGCCGAATATCTTGTAGGTCGTTACGAAGAATTTGTTTGTAAATTTCTTTTTCAGTGAAGAAAGTTCGTTATCAAAGCAGTTCTTTTTTGTGTGTTTGCTATAAATATATGTTGTCAATACAGGTCATAATAGCAGTTTCCTATGTTATGTATAGCACGTCCCATCTTGTTACATCGGGTAACTTCGGTTAATCGGACCAGCCGCTTAATAGGACCAAAATGGTCTGGTCCCGATGTGGTCCGATTAACCGGAATCGACTGTATATATATATATATATATATATATATATATATATATATATATATATATATATAT
>CALYDF020007203.1:0-12703 GCA_944474145.2 Dicrocoelium dendriticum | reverse complement strand
CATTTGCTGGAATACCATGCCTCACTGAAGCGAAGCAAGCAACAGCAAAGTTGGTTAGGGTCCAGTGACACATTGTTGTACCGTGTCCAGTCTGACTATGGATCACATAGGCAGACGCTTGTCAGATGAGAAGGCATCGTTTCGTTGATCATTATTACCGAGGTGCTCGTTGACTGAATTCCACTGAAATTTTTATCTAAATTTCTTACTATGCCTACATTAGTTTGCAGAGAAGGTGGCACTTTTGGTGGGAATGGTCCGTCATGACAGATATTGTGAGTCGTCTACTAAGGTGTCAGTGGAGATTAATTAACTTGCAGGATGGAGAGGAATATGCAGTCCGTTCCTGGTTTTTTTGAATAGATCTCGCATACTTGTATGTGCTTTAGCATCGCGTTGCATCAGTTAACAAGACTGAATCACCCGGAAGCAATAACTCAAATTTCTACTGTAGGATGGATTGCATGGCCGACTCAGGTTTGTCGAGACCCTGCCTTGTCTCAACGTGGCGCTACCACTTTGCTAGGCTTGTGCACATACCGGTAAGTTGGTTATCGGTGAGTATACATAAATAAATAAATAAATAAATGGTATATTCCTCGGTGATTCGAGGTGCAGTCCAACTATGTGGTCTGATTCTATGTCTCAAATATAACCATTGTCACAAGGCTGAATCCATGTCGCCAAGCTGAGGCATCTGATACCACTGAAAACGTAATGAATGGTATGGTTAGCATTCTTTACTACAATGCGTAATTTTGAACAGTTCCACTTTGTGCCCGTGGATTTAGTGCAGAGCTGCAATGGAAGAGAAGTCCATTGTGAACTTCTGAACCGCATTCACTTTTGCGCTCTGAAAAGCGTGTTTAAACATGTATAGTGAGATTCACATGTTGTCGCTTGCTCACGAGCAATTCACTAGTTAACGTGCATCGACGAGTGTATTGCGATTGACATACATTAGCGAAGATGACTGGAAGTGATTGTACGCTCTTGTTCGTTGTAAGGGTTTCCATGCAGACCTCCCAACACGGTAATGCTTGCTAAGGTTTTGAAGCAGAATAGCTTAGAACAAAAGATAAATAAATAAATAACTAAAATGTGCTTTCTCGACTACGCGAGGCGCGCCTGCACAGACATGATCAGGGTAAGAGCACAAAATGTGTTCAGTTAATGTACAATGGAACAATAGGGTTGTCACTTATGATCATAGGTAAATGTATGTGCGTGTGTGTGGACATGTAGGTGTGTGTAGCCGTGTTTATGGGAATTGTAAATTCTTTCCTGCACATTTGTTCTTGTCGCTAATGCTAGAGAGATGATTGATGTTTGTGGACTTGAAGCGGTTGTTCGGTTAAGCAAGGGGTGAGTTTAGTTGGTGGCGAGTCACAACCGCCACGTCACAGTGATTTTAAGCAGAGATTTGTGGCTTTTGAAAGGGAGAACGCTTGTCAGGCGAAAACCTGCCACTTCCTGCAACACTGCCGCCAAACTATTTACTGGAACGGGGTGAACCTGAACCACCGAGCTGGCACCACAAGGAGGTTGTTCGGCTAGCCGGCCTTTACTTTGTGCACCAAACATAGTTGAACAATGAACAATGATTTATAACGGGTAAAAAAGCAGGTGCTTGACATGTCCCGTAGGGTGTTTAGAGTGAGAAAGGTAGATCAAGGGATAATGGAGTCGTCAGTTTGGGCGATTACAGATGTAACTGCACTGCCGTATAAAGGGAGTTTGAAATGAGAATGTACGCACACAAAGTAATAAAGGGAGTGGTTCTTGATCACGTAATAGGCAAGAAAGAAAGTAAAAAAGCAAGGACAGCGCTTATTCGTGTATAACTATCTTGGGTCGACGGGATACAGAAATCCAGTTTCTATAGTAGTAGCGATTATCAAATATTTTGCAAGAGTAGGGAGTGACTCATTCTCAAGTAGGCTTATGGCACTATTCACTGTCTGTTGTGCATTAGTGCCTGCATCTGTTAGTCATGAGCTATAGCACGTAGTGTAAATGTGACAGGGTATCGTCAAGGCGCTTTTTGAAAAGGGATAGGGTGGGTGTATTTATTACATTTTCCGGGAGGGCGTTCCAAGGCTGTGCCACTCGAAGGGAGAAATAGTTTCGCCGACATTCCAGGCGGCTGTACGACGTGACCAGCTTAAACAGGTGACCTCTTAGCGGGTGTTTTGACTGAGTATTATAGTATTAGTTATATCTGTATACAGTGACAGCTACCCATACACTGTACAAAGAGCCAGTGAAGACATTGGAGTATATGTGTGCAATGAGTACAATAAGCACGAAGTAAGAAACCGAAAAAAACTGTATTTAGTGTTTTCCACCCACTTTCATCACCTTTGTGATTACGTTCTTGATAAGCGGTATGTCTTATACTGAGTTAGATTCCGTGCCATATCTTCAAGGGATTCCAGCCAGAGGTGTTCTTCATCCTCGACTCCCTACCCGAAAGACTTACGGGACCGGTGAGAGCTAAACTGAATGCAAGCACTTTAACATTTTGTCGCCATGTGACAGGTTGAACGTCGCGCGAGTTCTATCATTGCGGCTCAGCATGTGAGAACAGAGCATTGTAGTAATCCATAGCACGGCATGCACCGGACGTGACCTAGGCATGTCAGTTGTTGTAGCGGTATTAGCTTCTCGAGGAGAAGGCTTTTAGTACCAAATCATAGTCGTTGCAAACGCGGTGTTACTATTACACACTATCTTCCCTCCGCATACAACGGTTGTCAAAGTTTGAAATCCGACGCAAGCCTTTTAGACCAATTGGAAAAGACACACTCATACAAGAATGAACAATGATTTCTCACGGGTAAAATAGCAGGTGCTTGACAAGTTCCATAGGATTGCTAGAGTAAGAAATACAATATTAAAAGTTATGTGAATCGTTTGCTCAAGTGTCTATCGAGTAACTGCGCTGCCGAGTAAAGAGTGTAGATTAAGAGTTGAATGCAAACATTCCGGACAGTATGAGGCCGTTATAGCTGACGTATTCCATGATAAAAATGGTAACCAGAACGTCAACCCACATACCTTATCCTTAAGTAAATGTAACAAAATATCCAAGCATGCCGGCACAATTTAGGTAACAAGGTTTCATAACCCAAGAACAGCATCCAATCTATTTTTGAAAATATCAAATGTGGGGAGAATACAACTGATTTTGGGGAAGGATTCCAAGGTTGGCAAACTCGCGAAGAAAAATGGTTCCGTCGACACTCTGTAGGGCTGTATTTTTCACTCAATTTCAGGCAGTTTCTTCTTAGGTTGCTCTTGTGTCTGCGTGCCAACAACTGACCACTTACCTGACTAAGGTCACTACATGGTACTCTGATATGTGATCAACGCGTTGCCTTCGATAGCGCCCACCGAAAACCCAGTGAACTCAGCCTTTGCTATCAGGAGAGCTTTCATAGACCCAAAACGTTTTTTGTAGCTCTGTGTTGTGATGTCTGTGGCACCTCCTGGCCACTCTTTAACTGTTACCAACCTTGGATGGCGAAATCTGCTTTGCGTGATGATTGGAAAAATTTCCCCTATCTGTGTCATCAGAAATGTGTCCTACACTGTCACTCTGTTTTGCTTTCTGAAATCAATGTAGAATCGCCAGGTTCTGTCGGCTTTTGGTCAGTAGGACCGGTGATGAATAGGAGTTGTTTGTTCTCCTATTGATCCCCTTAGTCTCCATCTCTGCCACCTGTTTCGGTACCTCCAAAATGGTGTTTTGTTTTATTTTGCTGTAAACTGGCCTGCACTGTCCCCCTTGGATTATTGGTATCCGATGTTCAATCCATTAATAGAACTCGTAATCAACATTCATCTCGGTGAACAAGTGCGCACACCTCCGTAACCCATCCCGTATCGTGCGATCTGGATGATCAGGTAAAAGATTCACGACACCCATTCAGTTAGATCGTCCCGTGCTGATCTCTATTGTTTCGTCGCCCACAATCACTTCATTGCTCAAATCGATTCTGACTCCGTGTCGTTTGAGGATATCATTGCCGACTATCATTTCCCTGGTTTCCTCCACGACGAACATCGAATGGTTGATAAGGGGTGCCCTATCCTAACTTTCAATTGCTGTGCCTCCGTCACCTTTAAGCGATATCCTCCGACCACCTGTATGCATACAGAAATACACGGATGTAGTGATTTTTGAGGTTTAGCGTGAGACAATCAAAATGCGGCTGCTTATTTATGTTTGGGACCATGTGACACATAAATCCGTTAGAAGAGCACGATTAATGTAACGCACAATGTCGTAGTTTAGGTAACAAGGTGCTGTGAGCTAAGAGTAACATTCCATTGTTTTGTGTAAATATCGAAAATAGTGTAGGATGCAACTGAGTACGGGAGAGAGTCACATGGTTGGCAAACCCTAGAGGAAAAGTAATTCCGTCGACACACCGGACAGTTATATTGTGCATGCAATTTTAAACAGCTACCTCTGAGGTTGGGGTAGTAGCTAAGTTTTAGCAAACGGCAGCATACGTGGATGGGGTCATTCAATATTTGGCACACTCATATGAGATCGCTTCGCCGCCTTCAGTATTAACTGCTGAATACTTCCAGGTAGTTCAGCCTTCGCTGAGAAGTGTAGTAGTCTCGACCCTTGAAATTCTTCGTAGCCCTTCGTTGTGGTGCTCTAACACCTCTAGGTCTCGCTTCAGTCATAGTTGCCAAGCTTGGATGGCGTATTCAGCGTGACGGCACACGTAAAAGTTGTGCATCATCGGGGAGATGGATGTGTCATATCTCCCGAATACCCTCCGCAACAGGCCGACTTGTTGGTTGCCCCTGTTCGCAACTGCCTCAGGCAATTTTGTACAGTTAAGATCAATTTAAATTAGCACACAAAGGTCACGCTGCTAAGAAGTGGTTTGGAATGTGTGTGATCCAAGTCAATACACATAGTCATTCCGATGGCGTAATTGAAAACGTGACGTTTTCCCATCTTGAATCGTAGGGTATTTGGAACCGGCCAATTCGAAATCGTGTTGATGTCACGATGAAGCTATTCGTCGTGATCCGGTTTCCTGCTCACTCGACATACGCTTATATCATCTGCGAAGAAGAAGGGATCGGAGGTGATCGATCTCGCTAGATCTTTTATGAGAAAAAGAATAAAGGAGGACAAAATGCCGAGCTTAGTGATACACCGCACTCCACTCAACTGCGTCGGACAGAGATTCTCATATTCAAACCTCCAACCGACGTTAGTGCAAGGAAGTGCCTATCCAACACAGGAGTGGGTCACTTATTTCATAGATCTGAATTATCTAGTGGAGAATTCGATGGTCTAAATGAGCAAGCGCTTTTGAGAAGTGCAGATAGAGGACATCCACTCCTGCTTCACCATCAATTGCTTCAGTCCAGCTATTACGTGTAATAAACCGGTTCGTGGTACAAAAGTGCTTTTGTCAGAATCCATATTGTCCGGGTCTATTAAGTTGTTGTTTTCCAGATACTGCTTCTGTGCATCTGTGAGGATTGATTCTACAAGTTTAGAAGGCAAAGGAAGTAGCGTTAGTAGACGTTATTTGGTAGGGTGGATGAAGTTACCTCCCTTAAGGATAGGAGGTAGACCCATATTTCCCAAATTGCTGGAATTTGGTTTTACACTAGGCATTGCTAATAGAAAATAGCCATTGGGTCTGTCAAACCATTGGTCGCTGCCTATAGAGCCTGTGGCCGAATGTCAGCGACACCAATAAAGATCTAAATAAATAAATAAAGCTTTTATTCCCGACAAGGCGAGGCATACCTTTACAGGCATGATCATTTTGACATAATAATGCGTGATCAAGAATGTGCAAAAATCTGATATTTGTAACCTAACAGTGTATGTTTGTGAGGGGGTATGTAAGTATGTAATTGTGTGTGTGTCTATGTAGCTGTGTAGTTTGTGCTTGTAATCGTGCTGCACCATTCTTGAATGTTTATTATGTTTGGTATTGTGCGAGTAGAACATTGGCGTCCGTGGGTTGGAAAGGATAACCCGGATATCCACGGGGCAGTGACTTTATCTTGTGCCGAGTCACGACCACCATGTCCCCGTGTTGTAAAGCAGATATTTGTGACTTTTTAGGGTTTACGCTTCCAAGGCGAAACGTCACCACTTCCTGGAACACTGCCGCCGAACTATTTACTGGAACGGTTTAAACTCGAACCACCCAGCTGGCACCACGAGGGCGTTGTTCGGCTAATCAGCCAAGCAGAGACAACAGCTTCTTCAACATAGTGTCCGCAGTAAAGGTTCTGTTGCGTAAGTCTGACTTTATGGCGACAGGAACGGGGACATTCACTAGACCCGCTACCCGCCTATGTGAGTAATGGAACGGTCGGAGATCGGCTACTTCCATTGCTGATCTCGTGCACTCGTCAGTCATGACCGCTGCTGGAATTTCACGCTGCACCTTAAGAAGGGCATTAACATGCCTGTGCAGGAATTCGTGCTTCGTCCAGAACCCCTCCATTTACTCCTGCTGATGCGTCATCTTCTCCTTGCGGATGAATATCACGCAAACTTTCGTTGTGCCACCTATGCAGTCCAGGTTTCGAACTTTAAGGAGACATTGTAAGCACACCATGCTAACTCAAACAAGGAGATGCATTTACGTGTTCTGCTCTTCAAAAAGGACTTACTTTTCCTTTGACGATGGATGGATTTTTTGTTCCCTCGCGTGTGCTAAATTGCTTTGTGAACGTTTTCCAAGGGACCTCTGTGTGATTCTCGGTTAAGAAGCTCCAAGGTGTCACCTTAACTAGTGCGCATAACACGTTGTAGTACGTGACCGTACGCAATTTATCATCCACTTCTTCTTGTTGTGCCGCATAGCATATTTAGTAAAATAATGGAGTACCATGGTCACCGCGACCCAATGATGTGTTGCTAAATATTCCGTCAACCATGCATTCATCCTCGGTGAGCACAGCATCAAGTATTGAAATCTTGTGAGAGAGGCAGCGTAGTCGCACAAAGAGTATCTGGAAATTAGCTCTTATAAACAGATTTTAACTTGCACGCTTTTAGTTTCCACCACTTCCAGGTCGCGTACATTAATGTCGCTGGCGATAGGAGTGTGACAGTATGACTTATTCAGGGTAATTTGCAAAACGTTGTTCGGTTTAGAATTCACTAAAGCATAGAGCACATTGCCTGTCATATTTTTCGTTCTGAGTTTCATATCTACGGTATTGTCAATCTCCGCTTACTTTGCACGACTAATTGCTTCTTCGAAACATTTAAAGTCGATGGTTGGGAGATCTTCCAGAACTCTTAATGATACATCCCTAATCGTGAGCTGAGCTCTCAACTGACACGATTCAATGGATCTAGACGTATCTTATGTATTTGTGCTATCGGCATCAGCTACGTTACGTAGCTAGGTATGGTAAGCACCATTTTCGGATGGCTACCATCGGCACAGAAGAAGCGAGGAGTTAGGCGAATACCCTTTTCCGAGCTACACTGAACCCAGCTATTAGCTGTTGTTGGTTGGGTCGCGGTGTAAACGACAGACTGGATTGGAACGTAGTAGTTTCAGTGAAACCTAAGGTAGGTGGTCTGATTGCTGTAGTCTCATCGTATTTGTTCTAATTCGCGTTCAACTACCATGATCCTGGTTTCGGACGTTGGAAAGCACGAGTGAAGAGCTGGTGCGCGTTTCAGCAATTCACAATTGGCTGACACCACTTTACCAAATCAATTAAAAAAAATCAAAATTTCTGCAAGGTTTCCTACCTTGCTTGACGTTGTTCGAATTGTGCTTTCAATGAGGAAGCACTTAAATTCAAAATTTACAAGTGCGAAACAGAACCATTTTTGTAAAATCCCGTGTAAACCAAACTTATTGATGAAGTGCAACGAGCGACTGCCTACGAAGCTTCATGTAAGTTTTCTGTCTTATTTGAGCGGTTAAATGATTAAACTCCTACATTGGTGGGGCAGTGTGCGGAATGGAAAGCGGACTAATTCCAGGTGGACAACTTTGGCTGAGAGTTAGTCCGAAAACTTCGAGGCAGGTTAATTGACGTTCACCGTACGGCGGAGAAGCATCAATTCAAATGATTGTTGTACTGTTGTTGTTGATTGATTTATTGTTGACCTTGCACTTTGACGGCTGCTATTTATGCGGGTGAAATATCACACAGTATTGTAACTAACAGCCCTACAACGCGTCGAAGCAGACTAACCCCCGATAACCTGCTATCAAGGCGGAAAATTCGCCAAGTTTATTCATTGATATCGGCAGTTCAAAGGCATAGAATCAGAAAAAATGTTCTCACTTTTCAAGTCATTGCAGATGTGATCGCACCTATCATCAGATACTGTGTCTATTTGCTTCTTAAATACCAAATGTATCAGCTACGTTGGTGACACAAAGAAAAACCCGCACCCTAGGGTCATGTATTTTACGGGTTCTCTTTTACTGACACGGATCGTTTTATTTTGGGATTTTTACCCTCACCTTCCCAAGAGGCATATCAAGTAGTCGCTTTTATGCGCCTCATAAACCATAGCTCCATGGTTTCCTGCTATGACCGGCACTAACTGAACAACATTCCAATTTTCTATAAAAATTCTTGGACACCAAGAAATGTTTACCAAGCCAACCATACCATCCGTTTTGTGCACACAGCGTTCGCTTTTGCACAATATCCGACTTAGGAGGTCATGGTTCAGTGAATCAACCCGAGGATACCTTGCCTTCATCAGTTGCATGTCTATAACTGATATTTTGGTGACAGTGAATGGAATCTGTGGATACCAGAGTTAGAATTTATGTTGCCCTGCTTACAGTCTTAAAAGCACGGAGCACATTGCCCGTCATATTTTTCGTTCTGAGTTTTATGTCTACGGTATTGTCAATCACCGCTTACTTTGCACGACTAATTGTTTCTTCAAGGCATTTAAAGTCGATGGTTCAAAGCGCACTGTCTAGCAAAAAAGGATTTCAGTGTGGGGCGCCAGAAACTTAGCACTAGCATTACGTCCATTTCTGGCTGCCATAAGCCTCTTCACATGTATAATCTCAATTCTTTTCCTCTCCACCGAGGACATAGTGGGATATCAAGACAGCAGGGAATCACACAACATTGCATCGTAACCTTTAAATGTGCTTGATGCAAAGCACATTGCTTCTAGGCACTACCAAGTGAAAACTGATTGGAGTACGCCGCCAGAGCCCGCAAGGCTACCGACGGTGGAGCAGATGGCATAGACACTCCAGGTTCACTCCCATGGAAATGAACTCAGGCATGACATGACATAATCTCATCTGTTCGTCACAAATGGAAGGTGAGGTGATAAGCACCGACGTCTAACGACGGAAATCTAGAGAGTTCGGCTCAACCATCATCCCCACATGTCGAATACCTCGCGGGACCACATACTGCAATTTGTATCGACCTCACGACGTTGGTGAAAGTGCGATCTTATCTTTCTTGAGGTCTTTCAGTGGGTAACTTCCGCAAACTCAAGATTTTCGTCCTAACTTTTATTTCACAAGTGGTTAACTGCGTCAAGTATATTGTGCGGAGGGCGCACTGCTCTTCACTGGTATGCAGATCCCGAAATCCTAATTTCCATATACTACTAAGAATTTATCAACAGCATGTGTTTGCCTGAATACCACCGGCGGATTGGCGTTAAAGCTTCTCTCTTCATACTGAAGTTTCGTGAAAATTACCAAGTTGTTCCATTCCTTGATCCACTACTGCCTTTCTGGGTAACCAAAGATTTTCCGGGAACTGTAGGTACGTATAAAAATACAGCCTCAAAATTAGGTTTAATATTTTAGTTTACAAAGCCGCAGTGGAAGTACAAAACAGGTAATGTCATTTTTCAAATCAGTGATGTTCAAAGATGCACTGGGTCCCACGATTATCCATGCATTTACGGAGTAGTTTAAACGACGAATCAAGCTATTTCTTGGTTGCATCATCGGGGTCATCTTGATGTTGCTTTGTCCTAGAAGTAAAGGAAAACACAAGTTCATCGAATCCGTCAGTCTATGGAGCAAAGCATCGTAATTCAGTGGTATTCAAGCTTACTGTTCAGTGACAACTGCATTAAAACAAAGATCACATGCATGGTAACAAGGCGAAAGTCCAACTAGACTACAGGAAGTTTACGAATGCTATCATTAGATGTTGCAGGTTCGGTACTGTTTGCTCCAGGCTACTCGGTGTACTTGTTATAGTGTTCTTGAGTAAAAGCATCATATATAACACGGATCTCTTTTGGACGCGGTCTAAGCGATAAATGGTTGAGGTCCATTTTGATATGGAGCGTTGTTGCAATTCACACGCAGTGGGCACTCTATGATCCAAGGATGAATTCCTAACTACTTAGATAAACGGCTTTCTAGGAGCTCGGTGGATTGATGATAAAGTCGCTTGCTTGAATAACGCGATGTCGAGGATTCAACTTCAGTCCCTCTATTTTTGCAATTGCAGTGTCCAAATGAGGTCAAACAGTTCATACTGAAAGTGGGTGGCACCGAAAATGTCTCTGCTACTGCAGATGTATACAATACGATACGAATTTTGTGTTTTATCAAGACATAATTAGGTTTAGCCTGCTGACCTGCCGCTCATTATCTTGTCTAACAGCTGATTCACTAGTACAAGTATCTTCTTCAGAAGTATATCACGGTCAAGACTTTGTCCGGACAGCGCTACAGCATATCATCGTTTGGGAGTTTTGGAGAAATCGACAAAGAAATGGCCAGTGACCTGTTTACACAACGGGCCGCGTACCATAACACATGAATAAACCACCATCAGCACTATGTCCAAAATGTTTCGCGCAGCCGACTATTCACCATCTTTTGGGTTTTATTTGAGGTCTTCAAGTTAGAGATCACAGGACGTTCAAATTATGTATCCAAGGTCAATGGTCCCAATCACGTAACTTTACTTTGTGTAAACATATTAATGGATACAAGAGCAAGCGGGTATTGTGTGTTGTCCGCCATAAAACAGTGCACAACAAGACACGTGTCCATCTCATCTGATCTTATCATGTGGAGATAGCAAGCATTGAAGCCATGGCCATTGCGATATTAGTAGAAATCGCTGTCAATAAGCCACCGAGTCCAGACGATCAACACTTAGCACCGCAGGTAATGGCTGATTGATTGGTCATTTTGAAGCGGTCGTTGTGTGAATGGATTGCGACAAGCATTCTCTATGTAGGTCACTATTTCCACTGAAATTAACCTTGGCCAATTAGATCACTAGCATTTTAACTGCCGAATCATATGATGATTGGGTGTTGCCCATCCGAAAACACTGTTTCAGCAGTTCCAATTCCAGTGATCGAATTGGCCAAGTTTTACTTCAACGAAGATCGCGGTTCACATTGAGATCGCGTGTCCCAATCCAATAATGCAATGAGTGCTTTAAAATGACCCACCAATCAGTTCTTAACCGGCATGACAAGCTTTGCGCGTCGTGACCCGATATCCAAAGGGGTAGAAGTTTCGACCATTATTCCAGTGGTCGCAGTTTCGAAGCCTGCTATCATCCAACTAGTGAGGTCGTAACACGTCATGGTGTGCAGTGCTTCCGAGCGAACAAAACCCAATTTCCATCTGCTTCAGCTACGATTCCAGTGATCGCATTGACAAAGGTTCACTTCAATGGGAATCTACTTTGACACTGCGCGTCGAAAACCATTTATCTAACGTGTGTAAAAGGATCAACGGAGAGTTCGTGCTCTCAAAGCTTTCGGAAGCCGAGATGGAGATTTAGAGTTTGTCACTTTTATGAAACTATTGTCCTCGAAGGGCAGGTAGTGCAATCCGGTACTATCACAAGCACATACAATGCGAACCATTGGACGATCCGGAGACGTGAGTCACCGATTCGCTGCGGTGTCCTTTGCGCCTCAAATACAATGACAACCGCTTCGTGGCAGTCATTTATTGCCCCCCCCATCAAGCACTCCAGAGATGGTTTCCCGCCTAATGTCGACATTGGAGACAAGATTATTTCTAACTTATAGCCACGTTATTTTCTCCGGCGAAATCCATGTGCACGGCCTGGACGCCTTGGCATCCCCTAGCGAAACATTCCAGGGCGAACTGCAAAACCTCTCAAATATTCCACTGTACGGTCACATCACTTCACCTACTAGTTACGAAGCTGATAACAAACCATCGGTACTAAACCTCGTGATTAAAAATTAGGAACTCATGCTCGACAAAGCATCAAGGTCATCCACACACACACACACACGCGTGACGCGAGTGCTCCTGGTTCTTCTGGATTACCCCTCTCTATCCTCTCTCCATATTCTCGCAGCCTTCTCACTGTACGCTCATTAGAACCGGATGTACCAACCTAGCACATTAATCCATAATACGTGGAAATAGCTTCTATGCTTAAGGTCCGTACCATCACTAACCGTTTTCACGGTGATCCGTGATTAAACGCAAGTGGATAAATCAATCGCATTGAGCCGATTGCCTTTCTATGTGACACCATTCGATATAGAATCCTCGAGGCAGTTCGAAAAGTATAAGCATATTCCAATCCGACGTTTCTCAACACAGCTGTGAAAGAATTTGTGGTTGGATTGTGACTCGCAATCTCTATCCAGACCTTGGTCTCGGGTACACAAAATGCCACTTGTAATTCTGTACAACTGTGCCAAGTGTTACTC
>CALYDF020007202.1:0-12714 GCA_944474145.2 Dicrocoelium dendriticum | reverse complement strand
TTTTTTAATATACAGTGAGCAAACCTAATGCAGGTTGTACTTCATTGGCGACATCATAAACATCAAGATTTATTTGAAAATTAAAATCTCTATAATTGCCATATTGCCTAGACTATTGCCAAAATAAACAGGTAGGTTTTCAATAAATGATGGAAGAACTGCCCATTTCTAAAGGAACATTTATCGAAAGAGGAAGTAACACTACAAATAAATGAAGTTTGATCGATGAACAAATAATTATTTTATTATAACGAAACAACACTTATACAACGCTTATAGAACCAATTAGTAAGTTAAGCGTATTTTTATTGCCTAGCAATTAATGATAATTGTAAAATTGCCTCACATTTTTGAAAGGGTTAGTTATTGCTAGTGTTGAACGGGTATAAAGATTTGTGTGTAAGGCGAATGAAATGATAGAACGAATAATTCAGTTTACCTTAGGGATAAAATATAAAGCACAATTTTATGCATTATACTAGTAGTAATTTAGTTGGCTGTCTTCATGCCTTATCTATAATTTCCGTGCTAACACATGCAGTGTGTAAATAGTATGCCGTTTTTTGAAGATACTGGACGCAAAACGCAAAATCTGTTACCTTAATTTGGTATATGTGGTACGGTTTCTTTTGCAGTTTTGTAGTGGTTTCTGTACCTGTTACACATTTTTAAAGATTTAGAAACTTTTATGTAGCAAAGCAGTGGGTGGAATTCCAAGCAAAACATTTTGACTAGTTTACTGTAGACAACTGTTTTGTTAATTTAGATGACTAAGCCAAAATACATATTTTCTTGCTCATGGCTTCGTTTTAATTTTAACCCAAACTTAGAAAAGCCAATTATTTATGAATCCTCTGTTACATGGGTTTTTCAAATTATCGGGCATTAATAAATTGCTATTTAGCGGAGAATTAACTTAGGAACGCCGGATGGTTTAAGCCAAAATATTGTGAACCGAAGTGCAGGAACTAAACTTAGCGCAAGCTGGGACAAATAAAATATTGTATTGAGAGTCGAACTAAACATTTGCATTAGTAGAACATACAACGTGACTGACCCCATAAGTAAATTGGTGTGCATGCATATAGCAAAATACTTACAGAAACACTGCTCATATCTGTGACACTACATATCTTGCCAGTACATGAACGTCAGCAAAGTTTTGCATTTTAAGGTGCAATCCTCTAACTAATACTCGCATGTTTTACTTGTTATACCCTAGCCAAATATTGAACCGTTTCAACAGGGCTATCACGCAGTCCGCCATAACGTCTGTGGAAGATAGGATGATACAATTTGTTTGGATATTCAAACGACATCCCTATGGTAGTTTAAATAAATTTGTCGATGCCATCCAAAATGTTTATTTCGAGAAAAGCCGCGATTCACTCTGTACTCTTTAGTGTCAGTTCAGCAAACTGGGGTAAGTAAAATAGTTTCGTTCTCTTAGGAATGTTGTTTGGATCACTTGCTTGCATTACGCGTTCTAGTATTAGAAAGGCAGATAATTGCTTGTAAACGTTCTTTAAAAGATAGATACTATAGTAAATCCTAGCCTTTGGGAGCAAATATACTTTGAGAACATGAATATTATTGGACTAGGATTGCCAAACTTTCTCACAGGTAGAGGCCTGTTGGTGAAGAATTCCTCTATTCCCGTGTGGCCTAGTGTGATAGTAACTGAGATTAGCTAAGGTGCCATAAGTCTTACCTCTCCATGCCGCTGGACACACCACCAAAAAGCCAAGGGAACAATAGTACAAAATCTAGGGTTCACTAAATGTTTCTGTCTGCATCAATACAGCTGTCGACAACTTATATGTATACTGGCTTGCATCAATAAGCAGTGGAATGAAAAAGAAAATGGAACTCCAATGGTTCTACACAAGATTCATAAATTTATTTTTAAACCCATCACAGAGGTTTTCTGCTTAATAAAAGTATTGCCTTCAATAATGTGTGTGAATCTCATCCTGTACTTTTCATTGATATTTTGGTAAGCCCATTGGCTGTTAAGTGAAATAATTACGGTACTTTACCAGCCCTAGTATTCGCTTCCCTCAGCATAGCAAATGTAAGTTGGTCAAGGAAAAATCGTGAAATACCAATTCGCTTTCACACTGCGTAGCTATTAAACCACATTTGTCACTAAGGACAACATGAAAAATAAACAGGTCGAAACCAAACCTTTTCCAAGGAATTACAAACTACTGCACACTTACCTCAACAGCCTTTTAAAATAATGTCAGTATTTCTCTATTTGCACCTTACAATGCACTGAGGACTTGGATGAAGCCCTGTGGTTAATATGGACCTAGCATTTGGAAACCGCAGTTGTTCCAGTTACACATTTTCATTCAACTTACTGACTAGTCTGTTTTCACATGTAACCTGCAACCATGCGAATTTGTTAAATATGTTATTCTGATTATGCAAACATATTGCTTGGGGATAGTTGTTATTTTTCGAATGCATTGAAGGTAAATATGTTAGCAGAATACCTGTAACTGTTTTTCAAGGAAAATACGACTGAATAAATTTTCTACATTTAAGTAACAGGTCACATGTACGCAATTATTAAAATTGTGATTCATTCTGACGGCAAATTATCGCGCCTTGGTAAATCTCCCTGTGTTTTCGAATATGATGGAAGCGGCTCTCCCTAAGCCCTTAGTGTGGACGTCAAAAAATGGAACGCCTTATGACGATTATCTTGTTTGATATAGTTTGATTATATTTCTTGCGATTATTTGATCACTTAACGACATATCGAGCTAATTATAGCACGTCGATCAAAATTGCTTAAATTATGACCTAAGTAAAGTTCAGGCTAGGCCAACGACTGAATTATTCCAGTTTCATACAACTAAGATCACAGTTGTGCGCCAGCCACATAAACTGATAAGCTGTACAATATTGGAGAACATGCCAAAAATAAGACTTATCAGCTTATTGACGTAGGATACTATCTTATTGAATCCGGGCTGTTACAAAATATTAATAAGTTTGGAGAACCGGCAAACATTAAGACGGCTTTCGCAAATCGTTCATTGCTTTAACGCATTAATCTTCCCACCAATGCTTAATTCCTACCTGCGACCCAACATGCAATTACTTCCTATGGTTTGACACATGTGATGGTTGCAAAATCTAGATTACATAAAGAATCCTCAATGTAGGTCATTTATGTATGATGGGATCATTTAACATCCGTCTCAGCAGCTTAGATATAAGACCTTAGTGTGTTTCGTTCCCACTTGTATGCAAAAACCACATAATGGTTTTTCAGTTCATGATGATAATAAAACACCTTCGGAGTTTCTGCTTAAACTGAGCAGCTGTATCAACATATAAAGACATCATTCAAAGCTAAACATGTCAAAAGTATTTTAATTCTTAACTTATAACTGCAGTCGGACAATATCAGTAAAAATTAATTGAAAATCATTGTCATCTACGCGCTGCATATGGAGAAGGTTCCAGCGGCGAAAGCGTCTCCGTTTGACGGTTGGAGAAATGTTTTATTTACACGAAATTCAAAAGATTTGTTTGTGAGCAACGACATTCCGTGTTTCAGATATATTAAATATTGCAATGTACTGGAAGTATATATTTATTTATACGTAATATATTATGTCGGCAAAACATGTTTAAGTAAGTTATAGATTTTCATTAGTTAGCTAGATCCTGCTTTACTTTCTACGTTTTGTAAAATTAAAAGTAATCAGTTATTAGCGGTCAAGATTTCGAATAATTTGTGTTAACATCAATATTTCTAGAAACCTTCGAAGATTGATGATGTTTATTCCACCAAATATTTAATATTTTGCTGTCAAATAAACACGAAATGTCTTACTGATTTCTTGCAAATGTGAACTATTTTTATAGAAAGCAAACCCCAAATTCTAGCCTTAGTGGTTATACTAAGTTTATATCAGATATTCATTTGCATAAAAGCGAAAAATAATGCCTTTTTTATTCTAGTATTAAAAGGCTGCAGCTTAGAGGATTTACGCATTTAGGAATTATTTTTATAATAAGTGGAAAATTCCCATTTCATTATCAAGAACGAAAGACCGAGGGTGAACAATTGTTTTCGATGATTCATCTTCAGACCTGTAAAATCATATGGTTGAAATCGCAATAGGAAAGTACAAGGGGATTAACGATCAGTTCAAATGAGATAGATCACGTGTCGATCAAAGGCATGAACCAGTAACTAACAGCAAACTAGGTCTGAGGTACCGTTGCACAATTGCAGTTGCTGTCCGAAGGATCCGTTTTGGCTGGCCAAGGTAGCTGAACAGCTTCGATCAGCTTCTTTTGTGCACACAAAAGAGGTTGGTACAACCGAATGCTGATCGCCTCGGCAGTAACAAGGGTCCGGAGGCGCAGGCCTTTCGACTGGAGTGGAGGGACCCTGTACAGTATTCGAATGGCACTGACTGGGTCAACCTCATGCCCACTATCAACCAGATGAGCCATAACTGAGCTAGTTATAGCTCCAGTACCACCTCGACGCAACCAACGTGGTAGGTGCTCCTTAATGCGTCTCGAAAGTTGCCGCGCCGTTCGACCGATGTAAGTATCGCGACAAGCGCACTTGAACTGATAAATTACCATAGAAGCGGTCAGCGTCGGTAACTTGTCTTTGTTTTAAATACGGATGAGTGGCTCCGTGGAAAAGCTACACCTAAGTTTGGCTGCTGGAAAAGTTGACTTGACAGCTGTTGAAAGGCTTCTAGTTACACGCTCAGCAGCGGCGTCTCCCTTGAAGGGTAGTCGTATGGAAAGTTCTTTTTTATCTGCTGTCTGAACCTGTAACTGGTCGGGCTTACTTTGCATGTACCTCAAAATGAAACGATCAGGATATTTATATCCTATTTTAAACCAACTAATTTTGTGCAAGTTTTGGTAGATGCGTTGATTAATACTTGTCGACCTTTTGCCCACCACTGCATCGAAAATGAGAATGGGTTTTATGGTTGTTGTTATAAATCGTCCATCCATATATACTCATATCCACTCGGTAAGCAAACATATAATACACGCATTAAAAGTGCAAATGACATTTAAAATCCTCAGTTTTCCTCCGTATCTTAATTTGATGGTTATGTGTTATTTATATGTATATACTCTTAGCTTAATTTCCCTTAAGAGATTTATTGGCTTAGTTTTAGACCATTGATAACATACGTAACTGTTAATGGGGACACACTGATCGTTAAGGTGGATGAGCTGATATAGCTGGTAAAGAATAGCTCCCAATTTATCTCACATAGTCATCAAAGACCGAGAGATATATAAACTAAACAACGGTATTAGCATTTGCTGCTCTGTCTGTAGTTGAAAACCTAACGCTTTTGATATAGGTAAGCTGTATTATTAATTTGGACCTCAGTTTTAACTTTCCTTATAGGAAAATAAGGGACGAATGAAACCAAAAATAATAGGATGATTGCTCATATAATCTAAAAATTTGTTATAACTTTTTCTAAAAGTAATTAAAACCTTGAGTGCATATTGCAATTAAGATTTGGTTATTTATCGCCGTTTCGTCTGAGCAGTGTGAATATATAACGCAGACCAATATAGGATTTATCATTTTTCTAATTGTAGTTGCTGTGTTTCTGTTATAATTATTCCCGGATATAGACACGACGAGGTATACAAGGGCAATCTGAATAAAACCAGCGGAAGTTTCGTGATTATGTGCGCACCTTCAAATAGGCGTTTTGTTATGACTATTTACTTTGAACTTTATGATAAACTATGGGTATTTTACGACTTCACATAAAGTTTTGAAAAAAGGATGCAAACTTGTATAATTGTAAAACTTTTGTGTTTCTATCTTTCACAGTCACTTCCGATTAATGGAATTAAGTTTTCTGTCTAAATAAAGTTTTCTCATAGAACGTCAGAAAATTGCTTATACATACACACGCAATATAAAATTCGTCAGATCAACAATTTAACGTAAAAAGAAACTAGTTTGGCGTCGCTAATAAATAAAAGTATCTGTACAAACCGTTCCAAGCAAACCAATTTCCACAGTGTGTATGTTCAATGTAACTGGTGCGCATGCATTATATTACTTAGTTCGCAAAATTAGGAAATAGAATCAATCCAAATAATAAACTTATTCAATGGGATTCATGTAATACGAAAAGTGAAACGTTGGGGTGAATATAACAAATACATCTTGATCCAAAGCAGGCAGTCTTTGAAAAATTACGCAAAGAATTAGATTGAATAAAAATGTGTTCCTCATAGCAATAGCCTAGGATGATTTACGACCCGTGCAGTTGTTGCTTTTATTACAAATTATTTGGCCTGATAATTATTTGTCAACAATAAGATATAAACCAAAACCTTCAACATATTTTGTTCCACGCAGCCTGTCAATAGCCAGATCAACGACTTTCAACGACCAGAATCTTGGGAGTTAACTGATTGGATATTTATTCGAGTGTTTCCTAAAGAAACGACGTAATATTTGCGCAAAATGCTGTCGATTTACATCAACACAATTATACAAATAAGCTGATATATTTTTGTCCAGCAGACATACTAAAACCGGTGCACGAATTCGAATATCAACTTTTACCCGTTAAAATTATCAGACGTTTTGGTGAATAACAAGTAGGTACTTTTAACTTGGCAAGTATGCATAAAATTTGATGTTCACTATCAGTTCGATCCTTACCAAATCATGGACACTCTCTGCTTATTATACAGTTATATACTGGTGAATATATTTTTTTTAATTTTATTCTATCCAATGTTTCCTAACAATAACTTTAGTGGTACAGTTAATCTATTAGACATATATGAAAGCACCTTCAAAACATTGTAAACAGAGGCTTATATTATAAAAATGAAATATTATATATTTGTAAAAAATGGAAGGGGTAATTAATAAACCCGAGAAAAGAAATACAAAAGATTGCAATGATTATCAAAATCCTAGCATATCCAATGCCAAGTCATTTGTAATTATCGAATGGTTAGTTTCGTATAACCATTTCTAGATGGAAATTCACTAGTCAGATAATATAAATGAATGTTTCCTATTGGATTAATAGCAACGTTTTATATAATCGATGAAAATCTTCATCTTTTCCTATCTAGTGTATTATTAGGCTTCAGTTATGATAATTTCAGGACCAATCGGTAAAAGATCAACGTTTGGACAATCGTCATTCAGCACTTGTCTATCTAGCTTCTTTGAGCTCACGCCTCCTCTATTATCTTAAATCTACTAGTATTAAAGATTAATGTTAACAGATAATATTTTGATCTGACCACATGCTTTGGTCGATCCAACAAATAGGCCCGATATCGAGCTTGTAATCCACTGTACAAAATGCATAATGTGCGACTTTCCTGCAATACAACAATTACGCTCAGCTTAATGTACAAATGTTGTAATACAATTTCTCTAGAGGATCATTGCTCTTCTTTAAATACAAGTTTACGTAAAGACCTAACTATATTTTATATAAAGTGAGATTCATTAGCATAGGTTTATAATTAGACGATGTAGCTTCCTTACGTAATTTTATGAATCCCATTATAGTAATACATATGGATAACGCTCTTAGAGATTTCAAGTGCAAGATAGAAGATTTAATAGTCGCATATTTGGAAAAAAGACATCCTAATTATCTAAAGCAAATACATATTTTTAAACCAGTTAATTATCAGTCCACTTTTATTTACAATTTTAAACTGTGGACAAAAAGAGTTTGTACATTTCATGTCAGAGAGTTATTCGTTTTATGCTTTACTACACTTGCATCATGAAACTAATTTGTTAAACCAGAACATTCATGTTGAAATCACTTTTCCAGTAGAATTCCTTGGGGCCAAAGGATGAATTTTCAGTATTTACAGAAACAGCCTTATGGAGGCTTAACATTATGTAAGCCTGCAAACATCAACAACCAAGCATTTGGTGTAATATGTAATCAACATTATATTATTCACATTTATCAAAATTATTTAGGCGAGTTGCGGCATCCATGGCCTTACGACTGGTGACAATATTTAGATCGGCTTATGAGGACGTCAGTTGAACTTTCCATTTTAGGTTTTACATAACTAATTCTCACATAAATTTTACCATGCAATCATAAGCGGTACAAAGCAAGTTCATTTTGACTTGTGACAATAAAATGAAAATGCTGACTTTTCATGCGTTTGAGAGGCTAAAAATTTAAATTGTCTAATTTGGCAGTAATAGCCATGGATATGAATGTATAGTTTGACGCAAACGCATCCCGATCGTTAATTAGCCTGCTTCAATCTGATTAAAGCTAATCCAATTAATTTTTCTTCAAATCTTTGTTTGTGGTTTCTTCAAGGTTTCAGTAAAATAAATGTGTGCGCCATATAACATGTGAGTTTAAATAATGCCAACAAATTAAGCATATTCTACTAACGTGCTGTAAAAACGAATAACCACATAATGAAGTATTTGAATCCGGGTTGTTGTGAAGTTAATTCTAAATTTTCTATTGTACTAAAATTACATGATATAGATTTAGGATCCTTTAGATCTACATTTGAAAAATGATCAGGAAGAAGCAAGATGTATAGAAACTTTGAAGTGCTATTATTAATTTGATGAACAATACTATATTTTTATAATTGAAAATGCATTCATATTTACGAGATAGCTGTTTTAACAATTACTTACATGTTATTTGGTTAATTTAATTTGAAGCAGGGGTTCCCTGTATGAATGTAATTCATATAATAATAGAACGATTGTTGCATTACGGTATTCTTTCGCGCCCTCGAATCGCTTGCAAACTGCGTTATTTATCGATAACGAAGGGGAAATCCCAGCTTTAAATAGTGACAGAATATGTTCAGATGAAACAAAGGATATAATGTCCAACAGAATCACAAGGTTTGAAACAAATTACATCATCCAAATAATGATTGTTGACAGTCAACTCATTTTGCATGCAAACGTCCAGAGAGTTGAGATCAATTGCCGCAGCCTCCAGGAGCCTTATTTCCTTGGCGGTTTATTTATCGTGGATAAGTGTAAACGCCAAGTTACGATTAATTATGTGCTCCGTTCCATGTACAATTCTTGATATTAAAGATGTCGGCAAGTTACATGTTTTCGATAGTGGATAAATAAAACGGCGAGAGATGCAAATATGCAAGCATTATTTTATTACATCCGTATTCACGTGTTTTATTTGTTTTAATGATTTGGAAACACAAATGTTTTGTAGTCGCTTTTGTAATAGTTATGAAGCTGTTTTTTAAACAACTGACGTTATTTGACTGTTTTGCACAATTTTCCTCGAATAGGACTAACCGGTACTTCAGTAGTAAGGGTAAGTGGATGAAAAACAACAGAATTATAATATTTAAACCCACACTGTCACACCAGTGTGTCAGCGAAAAGGCTGTCCACATACAGAACTTTGCCAATTTCCTGATTCCGTGTTCACAAGGTATGGCTTTAGCATGGAAAATTTATAAAATAATCCTGGTATATCTGTAATATATAGCTGCTAAATAAACCCTTGCCTTGTGCAGATGGGTATTAATTTCCCGTGGCAAAATGCAGCTTGAACTGCAAGTCTCATTTTGCATTCCTTTAATGAATTTTATCTATGTCTCGAGTCGAACACTATGGAATACTAATTTAAGTAGAACTTAATTGTTCATTTTTTCTCCGAGCTTGGCGGTTTACTCGCAAACGTTTCACCACCATGCGAAGGGGCATCCTCAGGGAAAGGTGATGCATACTGTATATATATATCACAAATTATGGATAATTTAATTTTTCAGTGACTAAGCTATATATCCTTAATGGATTTACGCAAGGATATCGACAAATATAAACCTATTGGTAATACGCACCGGTAGGTTTTAAGTTAGAAATAACTTTGTGGCATATTTTACGTTTTAGCTGGCATCCCCTATTACGACAGTGGTGTCAGTTTGGCTCCAAACTCATTTAGAAAATAGAGTGAGTGCTACTTTTGTTATCATTGCCAGCTCTTTCAGTCTATTATGCAATGGAATAAGCTTCAGTCCATAATAGTTTTATGAGTAAAAACGTAAACTTGGAGAATAAGTTTAGTTGTTTTATATATTTCCTATTTATCTTATGATATATTTAAATTATGCTAAATCGCTTTTTTAAAAATGATGCTATCCGGCTGGAATGTTATGGTTTTTTAACAGTCGTTTACCCCTAATTGTAATTCACATTTTTGTGCTTCTTCTTTCACACATTAGTCTTTGCCAGGTATGTGTGCTAAATGCATGCATTTGGCTCATATATTTTTTGGGTAATGCGCCTCTTAATATGCTTCGCCAAAACGTAATAAATCGTTAAGTAAAACAGTCAAGCATTTATTCATTTGATATTCAGCAAGACGGAAATGTCTAAC
This sequence comes from Dicrocoelium dendriticum, assembly GCA_944474145.2. NCBI lineage: Eukaryota > Metazoa > Platyhelminthes > Trematoda > Plagiorchiida > Dicrocoeliidae > Dicrocoelium > Dicrocoelium dendriticum. The sequence continues at coordinate 2,287 of CALYDF020007202.1, read as the reverse complement.
TAAAGTTCGGATTCAATAGGAGGCTGATTATAAGTTACTGAAGCGAATGTGCATGTGCTTTGGTTCTCAAATAGCTCATTTTATTTAATCGGCTATTTGATTTTGACACTCAAATGCTTGCACATTTTTTAAAGTTAATTACGCGTTCCTAGATTTTCAGCCAGATGAAGGTTATCAACTTGATTATTAATTCGAAAGATACCTCATATTCATAAAACTATTCGCATACTTTGCAGTCTTGATCAAGTTTACTTACTTGAATCTATTTACAAGTCACCTGCCATGGAGTGCGTTTAAATAAAATTCATGTGAGACAAGCTTAAAATCTGTTTTAATGCGTCAGCGTATTGATGGCAAGCAAGGATTGGTTGGACTTTCAAAAAATACAAGTTTAAAAAATATAAACGAATACAGCATTATGTATGCATGAAGATCTACAACCCCTCTTACATTCATGTGCAGAGATATCATCGAAATGAGGTACTAAATGCGGCTATATTATGTCCGTGGCCAATTTTCAGATGGTGGCTTGTATATATTTAACTTTCAACTGCATAATTAGATATTTAACTAAAATTGCAGTGTTAAAAATTTGGTATCCTTGATTAACCACGTATTGGGATTTTGTTGTTTGGAACAACTAAAAAGCTGTAGAAATATTCTGGGTAATACTTTTCCCCTAACTTGTAATTTCCACGGATAATTCATTTTATAGCTACTGGGATTACTTAAAGGCAGCCTAGAGTCAAGGCCCTTCGTTATTTGCAATAACTGGATGCGTGTGATATTGGCGGCCCGAGAAAATAAATGCTCCCTATTATAGTGTCCCTTAAACCATATTAAATGGCGTAGTTTAAAATATAATATGCAAGGAAGCAATCGCTTAATCTTTTTTCCTGCACATTTGATTCAACATAAGCACCTAACTATTTTCATTGAATAATTGGTTGCGTTGATTCAACATATGATATACTCGCTGACAGCACTTGTTTGGCTAACGAAATTAAAGTACCTGTTGCGTTATTTAATATTAAATAAATATGGTAGATTACATTTAACCTCAGTTTTGAACACTATGCCTATTTCGATAGATAAAAATATATGGGCTTTTTAAAATATAATTAATGTATGCGAGTTGTTTTTTAAGAAGTGGTAGTAGCATACCAACAGTCCATACCTTAGGATAGCAACGTCACTTATGTGGCAATGGAAAATTTCTGCAATGGCAGAATATTACATGTTAATTTATTGTCAGTGCCAAGGTAAAAACGTTAGTTACAAGCAAGCATTTCGCGCTTGACCAGGTGCCACACCGTCAGAATGAGACGGATAAGTTCCACTGCAGACATTGATATTAAAAGAATACCTTTATAGAGATTTGCTGACTGTTACATAGAAAGCTGCTAGACTTAGCAATACAAATGCCGATTATCCTAATTTAAAAATCTGCTTGCATTTACGTGTTAACAGCAAGTTGGGTGCATCTTTTGACGCGGTACACAACAGCTGACCATTTTTCTAATGACGAATCTGCAGTACGGAAATAATTCGTAAAACAAACGCACTATGCGTCGCAGCCAAAACTGTTTATTTGTAGTTTAGGATATGTCTTCCCCAGGATAGCAAATTATTTTGCATACATGTCAGATGTGCTTACGATCATGTTCTGTTGCATAAATATTCTTAAATTTATGCGTTTAAATTAAATTAATATGAGGGCGATTGTTTTTCTTCAAAATGTAAATTCAATTAAAATAAAATTAAGAATTAATTGGTACTATATCGTTCTACTAAACTAATATATCCAATTAAATTTGCGAGGTATTTGCATTTGCGTAGATGCCGCCTGATGCTGGTTGTCTGATGCACGGACTCGTGTTGCTTTTTCAATTAAAACGATTAAAATAATATTACCATAATTTAGCAAATAGGCATTTTATCCTGGCCCTCCATGTTTACATAGATTTATTATCAGATTCGAGGCCAAGGCCTAAATTATTACATTATACAAGATAAATATATGAATGCGTTAATGATATCAATGGTTTACATTACTTAAAATTAAGTTAACGGCCTGGCCGAAACAGCGCCTATCATTAAATTTCTGCTGGGACATTTAAACTTACCAAAATCAAAGTTTGCAATATATGGTATCACTTTTTACTATATTTTTCATACCAATTGTAATTGAAAAAAGTGTAAAGTATAGATCGGTTTCTGGTGTCTTTCTGCTGTTGCCGCTTTTCAAACAAAAAGTGAACAGTGATTTTCACGGATTTGAAAAATT
>CALYDF020007201.1:0-12700 GCA_944474145.2 Dicrocoelium dendriticum | reverse complement strand
GAGCTTTTTATACATATACCCTTTAAGGGTGATTCTGCAGCTGATATGTTATCCAGACGCCTGAAAGTTGCTGTCGAGAAAACTTATTTCGCGGCCCGCCTGAGAATCCTTTTTCACAATAAGCCGTTGTTTACAAAACCCTTGAAGGATAAACTATCGCCTTTCACCAAAAGTACAACTTGTAAATGCACGACGAATAAGTATGGATCCAAAGATGTGCGACAAAATGTCAATGAAACACAATTAATGAACCACAAGTGCACAAACGAGCGATTTGCATGCAACTTATCTCAAGGTCACGGCGCTTTGCCAACGTGCTAATGGTAAGGTAACGTATTCTTATCTAATGAGATTCGCGAGAGCATATTAATGACTTCTTTCGATATGACAAAAGTATTGCGCCGAACTTTCTTCGATGTGTGATCTGTTTCGCTTGCTTTAGCTATAACGAAACTTTCAAAAATTTAGCTAAATCGTGTGTGCTGCAAGCTCGCAAATGTTCTATCATGACTAGTTTTACACAGCTTAAAGCGAATCAGGCAGGTTACGGAGATGGGATTTGAAACACCGCTAGTTGAAAATTCTGCAGAATTGCGTTGATATTTACTAACTGAATTAAACGTATGCGTTGCAGGTTATGGATGGAATTAAGCCAGTTAGCAACAATATTTATTTTTAGCATTCATGTATTGTCTCACGGATAAAAATAATGAGTTTCACTTCATGCGACATAGCCATTTATTAAACAACGATTACTTTAGCGTGGCCCATTTAGGTAACTTATGATGTCAAAATTTTATTAGCAATCCGAAATCTAGCATAGAAGGGCATAATAGATAAGAATTTGGATTATAGCTTGCTTTCCGCAATGAAATGCACAAGTGTTGCATTAAAAAATATCAGCTATTTTATTCCCAAACTGCTCTCATCAATCCGCTAATTATTGCTGAGAGTAAAAGTTCGTTACTAACAATGGACATAGAAGGATTTAGCTTTAACAATGTGATTACGCGTAAATATATCTAACTTGAATGCCATCAATTATGATAAATTCGCAACGGCAACCAATGCTGACTATTATAAAAGCACTCAACCTTTTCCTTACGTTCGACAAAGGCTTACAGTGCGCTAATTACGGAAGAGGAGATCTAACAAAACTGGAACCGGATTGAAACATCTTAACTTACATGCACCTATGTGCTAATGCTTTGATTTAACGCAATTTTAGGCACGAGCACGATGGCCAGCAGTGGTTTATGGCTAATAAAAGAGGCATTTGCTTGACCCCAACATTTTATTGCTTTCATGACAGTAATAATTAGATGGGACTGTGTTGGTTAACCCAAACAAACAAGTGAGGCAAGCTGGGTTCTGAGTGAAAGGCAATGCTTGAATCAGTAGCCATAAAACTGTTTTATTTTATGGCGGATTCGATTGATACTTCGGGGTAATAAATTTGGATTTAATCCACTGGAAAACAAGCAATGAAAATAATACAAAAACGATAGCAACCGTAGAGACAGCAATGATTTCAGCAATGCTAATGTAAATGTTTAGCATCATATCCGTTATTGTATATGAGGGCAGCATTTTGATCCAGCTATTAGGTGGTATTGTGTACACAGACTATTAATTTTAGGAATAAAATTGATTTATCTAAATCAGTTGAATTGTTTTAGATAGGCACATTCTTATACTTCGCACAACGTGTCTCCCGTTTTGAGTTAACCACACAAAATTATTATACATAAACGCTTAGCAATGCTCACAGTAATTCAAATTGTGCAGGCGAGTAAAAATTATTCAGCAAGTGCAGTTAGTAGGTGAAAGTGAATTAACTGGAAGCCCCATAAGGCAAGGAGCCGGCAACACGTTGATATGTTTCTTTGTCCTCACGGACAACTGCAGTTTAATGTTTGCGAACGGTCAGAAGATTGCCCCAAGTCTCTGAGTCGGGGATAATCTTTTAGGCGTACCATGCTACATCCCTTTTCGCCAGGCATTTGCGAGTCCTGCTCATTAGAATTGGAGGCACTTTTGCGGGACAGAGTGGTTCGGCCTCTGATCCTCTGTTAACGATGTTGCTAAGTATGTTAACGAACTCTGTTCAAACGTTGTCAAGGGGACTTTCGTTTGAGAATTCCCAAGCAGCTGCGTCGGCGAGATCTTTCAATACGTGGTAGCGTGTGATTGTATGAGTTAGTTCCGAGCGTTCAGATGGATACTCCGCATAACCCACATAGTCAAAAGTTATTGCTACATGGTCATTGAAACCTAATGTACTATCCAAAAAACTTGTCAACCATGAGCTCTTCATTCGTAACCACCAATTCCAAAATTTAGAGTTTGTTTGTTGTCATGAATCTAGTGAGCGTGGAGACATGATTGTACAAGGGAATATTAGCGAGCAGTTCATGCAAGTCTCCTTTGAACTGTTCACTCGGCGATGCCAAAACCTCCAGATTGTGTAGATTGAATTCCCCGGAGATGAGAATGTGGCGGTACAAATGCGTGTTACTATGTTCAGGCCACGGATCAAGCGGGAATCGATTTCCTGAGTGGACGTTGGGGGCGGTATACGAGACATGCGCCAATGTGTCTTAGTCGGAGACGGCACCAGAGTGAGTCGGTAACGTGTGTTTCCAGATAATCAAATATTGTACATTGTAGATCACTGCGGTAGTAGAGTAAAACGCACCTCCTCTGCTGGGGCGGTCGTTCCAGATGAGTGACATTCCGGCTATCTCAACGTCAGCATTAGTCACCTCTTGGTGTAATCAAGTTTCCGTAATGGAATTTATGTCATAAGCGTTCGCAACTTGACTTAGTCGAAGTTAGATATGTTTACTGCGGAGCCCTTAAACTTAGTGTCCCTACCTGAATTTGCTTAGATTTAAGTAAAGTTTCGAAGTTTGTACAACTAATACATGAAATTTCGCCGACCATTGATTGGCCGGCGACTAATCGTTTTTCCCATGAGTACTTGGTGAAGGATTTAACGTCTTATTCATCGTCCGTGTAATTAGTCCCGTGTCTAACCTTCGACATAGAGTGTAAGGTGTCTGGTCAATATTAGCATGTACAGGTTTTATGGGCTTATTCGGCATACCACTGGTGCATTTTCTTTCATAGATCCCATCGCTTTTGGTACTTTGATTGACATATCATTTCTAGGAGGAATATTGCTGATTGTCTTCAGCCAAACCCCAGGTGGTAGCTTGCAACGGAACATGTACCAGCATTTTAGCATCAGTTCTACCATACGTTTTGACTGAAGGACCACCTTCAATACTCTCGGGTCACTTCCTTTGTAGTTTGGTGAGGTGAAAACTTGGAATGAACATTCAACGAAAAATAGTAAAAACCACCAAAAATCAAGGTTTGGGAGAACTGAATTCTATCCTCACCAACACCTGTTTTTCCCCAATGCTACCTTATGCGGAGAGAGGTGTTGAGCACTCCTAATTTTCGCGATATTTGTTCTCCCGAGTAAAACGAAATAATTCAAGTAATTAACTGGAACTGTGTGCCTTCAAGGCGACTTTTTTATAACGTAAGTTTGGGGTGAAAATGTCATAATGTAGAAGACCTGCCTACGTTTGGAGAAGTCCAACGTGCAACTTATTTTATCGGCAATCTGTGGAGTGCACTGTGCGACAGTTTGAGCTAGTGGCCTCTTAGATTGTACTTTGGCTACGCTGAAAAAGATAGCAATGCTTGTGATTCGGATTTGACAAACTGGAGACAACTGGATCATGTCTGCAATCTGTGTCTGATATTTACTGTTGCACAAAGCCCGGTTTTTGTAATCTTAGTTGGTAGATAAATAGAATCGAGCAACTAAATAGATGTGTCATCTAAACTCTTGAGGATTTCAAGCCATCTTTATTATCTCCACACTAGGGATGCTAAACTTGTACGTGTGTTCTTCATGTGGCGTTAGATAAGTAACCAGTATTTGGAAAGAATAATGACCCTACATCCTGAAGGACTTCTGTAGCAAGCCAAAGTGTTGACAAACTCGTTCCGATGATACCTTGCATGTTTCAAGGAGTCAAGCTCATTCTGCACAAATATTCCGAGAACCCTTTTCTAATAATTGTTACATCTGCTGATTCCAAGTAGCTAGAATTAGTAGGCTGATGGCCTGAGTTAAAGGTGATGCGTTTTGGAAACTGAATTTAGCTGACCAGATGACCACGTAGTGTCCTCGTAGAAATCGCTCAGCAGGGTCGTGTTTATTCCACTCCCTTGGGCCAACGCAATATCTTGACATTCAATGCAAACAGTAGGACATTAAACTGGGGCATGTAACAAGATCACTGATAACGTTAACAATTTTAGTTTTACCAATACCGATCATTAAATCACAAGACACTGAAATTCAATTTGATCCGTGATGGGTCTGCGCCTTTACATTCGGCTGACGTTGCGTGAGGAAGTTGCACATGAAACACAGCACAGGTTTATTGATTTCATAGCGTTGAAGCTTGTCCAGTTAGCTACGTCATTGCATTGACATTCCAAATAATGGCCTGCATTTTGATTCAGTTGACTAAATCTGCCACGGTAGCTGTCAGCGCCTACACTCACCCTACCCTAGTTGCCATAGGCTTGGATTTTATTTTAGCTACTACTTAGGAATATTATTTTAGCATCATTGTCTATGGTTCAGTTGTGTAATTCTTCAAAGATACACGGAAGCACTTTCCGGTATGTGGCGGAGAAGAGGATATTAGTATGGTTGCATTGTTTACCATTTGAATTGCACCTATCAGACGTAAAAATAAACACAAAATAAAGTCATGCAACATTTCAAATTAATTTAGCACGGTATCATCTATAATACGCAACCGCACATACAGCATGAGCGGATCTACTTGACTTCCCTGATCAAGTAGAATGAAACGCAACTATACGTTAGTTGTCGGTCGTAACAGACATGCAGTAAACAATTACTTATTCGCATGTCGCGTTATAAATGATAACCATACCTGTTTGTATCCCAAAAATAACAGGGTAATTTTATTTGATGAATTATAGTGGGCTTTTATATCGCTGCATTGGAAACTTAATTACTAATATAGTTGAAATATTTAACTGTTTCTCTGCGCTAATTGACGCGAAATTTGATGAGACCCTAAGTTTGTTCTCTTTGATTGGTTGGATTATGGAAGCTATAACAGCAACGGTACATCGCAGTAAGGGATTTTACTTTCACTATTTTGCGTATAATGGATACCATTTTTAAACTCACAGTTCATCAAATGACAGCTGTTTAATGCAACTCTTGTTTTTCGGTGATTTCATTCTTAGCATTAAAACACTTTAAATGATGTAGCTGACAGATTTAACTATGCACACGACTTCCATGTGAGATTGATTGACTTGGCACACGTCATCGAACGGAAGTGACACAAAGGCGCATATGCAAATGCAGGGTGAGCTCTGTTCAGACGGCGCGTCGAATACTGTGGAGGCTTGATTTACCTTAGAGAGAGAGCGAATGTAATTAATATTTTCACTGTACGGCTCCGGTCAATCCTGAAATGTATGGCTGCTATGTAGTTTTCTATTTGTATTCCGAATAGATAAATATCATTTGATATATGCTTAGACAAAGTTCTAAATCAACTTACAAAAATGATGAATTTCGTTTTTATTGCTACAATATGTGGTTGCACGACCAACACATTTGGCAAAATAATTAAACTTAGTTCCTCATATCACACGCACATGTGTGTATAGACAATTGCCTCTGGTACTATACAGAACTGTGAACAACCCGAGAAAAGAATTCCAACTCGTAGCGACTCGTAGCGACACACAGTTTTGCAGCAGTTGTGACTGAAACAAAACGATTCGATTTGGCATCCTGTATTTTTTATTCAATACATATTAACACGCCATGTGCGTCAGTTACAACGCAAGGGTAATAAACTAACTGAATAATGAAACAAGTTTTTTTGTTTAATTTCGACTTTATGGCCGTCTCACTTGTTAGATGTGTAGCTACTTAGGAACATAAGTGAGATAACCCAAGGACGGGATCGGCACGCATGGCTCCACAGCCGAAGAAGATGAATGAAACCGAGGCAAGGATATAAAATGTGGCTAGGTACATGGCCAACTCTAATGCGACACCAGGTAAACAATCTAGTTTTAACTGCTATGTCAGCACCCGTCATGGCTGAAGGTATTTTGCATATGAAGATTACATGCGCCACCGCTAAAGCTATGGCCCCGTACTTGTCTGATGCCGCTACTCAAGAGCCAGTAGCAAAGTTAATATTTATATCTGAAGCGATTAGAAAAAATGCCAAAAGTATCACCTATGAGCCCATCACGAACTCAAATCACATTCACTCACCAAACATTTACTCCAAGACGACCACAAGAATCCTCAAAAGTCGGTTGCAGGCAACCCGTGTCATTCTGTTCAACTGGACTATATTCTAGGTAGAGGACTTTAGTGCCGCACTTCACGACACGTTTCTTCCCTTTTATGACTCATGAGGAACACTCATGATGGAACACTACATTTAATAAGGAACATTTATAGCCATTATCATTAGGCAATTGGGCTCCGCAATCAGAGCTTGACACCTCGAGTTCTACTGCCAGCTTAGGGTACTGTTACCTTATGTGTCCAACCAAGAGCGAATCATGTTTTGGAGTGCAGTCTCGTAGCCATTTTTCGGATATGGTTGTGCGTAAACAAAACAACAAATGAGTTGCATTTCGCAATACAAGACACATGGAAGCTAATCCAAAGCCCAAAAGCAACGTCTAACCTCTGTGTTAACCTCTGTTCTCTGTGATCAATGGCCTAGTGTACATAATGTTAGCCGCAAAACCATATGTGCCGTATTCCACTCCCTGTTTATGATCTATTTGGCTGTTTTTCAAACAAGGGCTAAGCGGGTAGTTTATTTCAAAGCAGGATGGGGTCCTAGTAATCAAAATAGCACGTTAACATTAAACTTAAATAAGGTAACAACTGATGTTGTGTGTCTCAAATCAGGAAGCCGGGTTGGTACTCTAAAACTCGAAAATCATGCATGTCTTTTACAATGATACACGAATTTCATTCTATGGCAACCTTTACTTTATTTGCTTTCATCTCTTACATTTAGTTAACCTTATCATTTGAAATCATTTGAAATTTTTGCAATCAACATTCACCTTTAAATACTTCTTCACTCGTAGCTTTGCGATGGCTAGGCTAACCCTGCTTTACAAATTCGCAAGTTTTGCCAACATTGGTTAAAACCGCTTGTGGTAACCCACAGTTATGCTCTTCGAATTTGTCACCAAATTTCGGATAACGCATATATAACATAGGTTTTGCACATAAAATGATAAGCCCATGTGTGTTTACAAATGCACCTCATCGATATCGGTGTAATCCCGAAGCAAAATCAGAGACTTTAAAGGAAATAGTGATTCGTATGCTAAGTATGACTTTTCCGTGAATCGTTAAGAGGAATGGCGGTAGATGTTACAAGGTGGTGATTTTGAAGGCTAGATTACAAGTGTCCAACCAATTAGAAATTAACGAAACAAACGGTTGAGTTAAAAAGCAACAAATCTATATATCTTCATTTTATCACTGAAGGGATAAGAAATCTTTGAGCCTTCTAATGATGCCCATGGACTAGGCAACCTATACTCGGACTGTACCCATTTGGAAATTGGCGGAACATACTAGGACATACTTTTCGTAGGTTTATCCAGTTCACGAAAAACATGGTGGGTATAAATTAAAGTTGAACCACTAGGTTCTGCGTTCCAGCCCAACTCAGGCTATCTCCAACTGATGAGTCCTAACCAGGACGAAACCGCGGTCTTGTGGTGCCAGTGTTGGGATGAGCAACACTATAAAATGTTTCCTAAAATTGAACCTGTTGTTTATCTGCCACGTAAAGGTAAGATTACAGTATGTATTTTGCTGTAGAATGGTTACACAAATATTGCTCAAATATTAGTTCCTAGTTAGTGGTGGGATAACTATGTGAAGTTTGACTACCTGCACCTGCTTTAGGTTACCGTCCTTTTAATCTTTCCCATCTAAAAGCAATTCTTCTACTTAGACTTTAACGAGATGCAACTGCTTGGTCTAAATTCTTCCATAGGAAAGTATAGTAATATTTAAAGCTTGCATCGAAGTTAATTACTTAAAATAGTCTGGGTGATATGCCGTTCGACCACGTGTTTGAAAAATAAGGCTCATAATCACCTGATTAAAATGAATGCAGGCTAAAGTTGCATAGCTGAGCTTTGTTTTCTGTAGCTTTTACTCAGGTATGCACCTAATTACATTAAACATGGATGGCAAACTGTATTTTGAAAGCATTATATTCCTTCCTTTCCATTTTGACCTATTTTAAATGAAAAGAACGGATTAGTTTACAATGGTAAAGCTTTCAACGTACCTTGGCATCTACCTATATTCACAGGTGTCGACTAGAAGATGCAGAACAGGAATATATATAATATTTTGACAAGTTGGTGACGTTACCTATTGTCGTCCTTAAATGTGTTCTCGTTGACTACTATAACGCAAACCTGCTTAGTCTATACATCATCTATTCATGGTCGCCCCGATCAATGAATATACAGTGAACTTTTAGATTGTTAAATTGCTATTGTTTTAGTGTGAATAAAATAGGTTTGCACAGCTTGGCCTGCTCATTGTTTAGTAGCATTCGTCGCCACCAAACGATGGTTCCCGTGCCCATTGCACTTATTGTCATCTCTTAGCCACACTCTTGACTGGTCGCACTGGAAACGTCCTCTCCTCTGTCACAGGGTTTCACATCTTCCTCTTCGCCTAACGCAGACCTCAAACACTCATTCGAAGCGGATTAACTTTCGGTGTTCAGTGGGTATATTTCTATGGAACTATTTCCTAAGAAAATTGATCTGTGTTACCCAAAGTTTTAGCGCGCTCTGTGATTCTATCCAGACGCGCCACTATTGGTTTAAGCGCATATTTTGCTGGGATAATGTGGTTGATCAAGGATTCTACGCGTTATCTGGTGGTCTTAGCATTACATACATAGGCTTGTTTCTAACGAAGCTACGACTGAATATGTCGTTTCAATTTTACTCAGTTATCGACGGCGTTTTTCGCTGTAAGTCACCCAGTACAAGCCACTTCCAACGAGTTTAGACTACAGAAACAAGTGTGGATCATTAAGCTAGCCAAGCTCCGTCTATCTGGGTACTCATCATGAGAACTTGCCTACGGTAACCGACGTCGCAAGTGCGACTGGAACAAGGAACGTGAGCGTCATGTACCCCTAACTTAACTGACCGGACAAGCGCAGCTTCCGTTTACAACCACGGCACTTGTTAATTGCGCATAACCGCAGATGTGCAAGCATAATTGTATAAGCCTAGCCAAGTAGTTACTATTTGTGAATTTTGCGGCCTTTCGTTTCACCCCCTCCGTACTGGTTTAAACGAAAACAACACAAAAAGCAAATCAACCTAACTGATTTGCTCGGATTTTGTCAAACACGCAGAGCAATCCTAATAGTCAATCGCATAGTATCGCTCGTGAAAAAGTGTCAGAAACTGACTGAAACATTCCAGCAGAGAGCGAGCTGCAGGGCTTTGCCATTAGAATTTAATGTCACATATTTTGCTCTATATCAAACTCCGCAGCATCTGCACAACTTATTCTGACAATAACTAACCCTTTAATTACGCAAGCCGCATTCCGTGTGACTGCTCTCTCCCGAGTTGGTCGCAACACCGACACCGACAGTCCAGAGTCGAATAACTTACGCATCGATCGCTTCGATGGAGACATTCGTATATCCACATTCCGTACCAAGCACCAGCGATGAATGTCGTTTTCTCAACGTTCTTTGGTGCTTGCCAAAATATCCTGGTTACCAACCACAATACTCCAACCGACTGTAGGTTAACCGCCGTGTGCACTAATATTCCTGAGTCGATTTCTGGCACAATAAAGGACAAGTTAGTAGATGGTCGCAGCTCGTAGTATTCCATCTGCTATGCACTAGATATTTGGGGTGATTCAACTGGGACACTACGCGTAGCAAATCACCGAAATACATTGCACTACGGTCAACCATGATTTCTTCGCGTAACCTTGAATTCCACTAAAAAGATTTTCCTACTCTCAACATTTACTCTTCATAATTCATCGAGCGGGGTACGCATTCTTTTAGATTTTCCTTAGAAAAGAAGGTCAAAACTAAAAGAAAAGCATGGCGGTCCATCTGAGAACGAAAGCAAAAAACTGTTTTTGTTCCTGGTGTTCCTTTACTACTGAGATCTCCTGAGGACGAATCGCAAAACATGACCAAGAGCAATGGTGCTACATCCGCGAAGCACTATATCTGGATCACGTTATCGCTAAATCACCAACAATAATTTCTTCATCTACAAAATACAAGGGTTGCGGTCCAAAGATATTGAAGATCCTGTAACCCCCCGATGGAATGACAGAAGTGCTATATGGTAGCTGCTCGAATCATCGCTTCACGTTGTCCACAGAGATTGGACTAAAAATATCAAGCGCACGGCTACTAGTTATCAGCACTTCATTAGAAGATGCAACCTCAGTAAAATATTTACCTTCACATTCCTGCAGAGTTGCAAACACTATGACATTAGCGACATCTGACGGGATAGCGAGACAGAACGAGAAAACATCTTGTTGTGGGATGCTCCGTGCTAACATGCAGCCTGCCTGCATTGCAAGAACCAACGTCTTACGTGAAAAACGGTTAGCAGCCGACGGATGAAAGATCGGCTTGAAATTAAACACGAATTTATTGTCCAACCACAAACTTCTAACATCAAAGTTACATCATGTATATATACTAATGATCAAGGTCTTCTTAGAGAACGACAGGCGTTACAACCGGGAGGTCTCATTATGATTACGGAGACATGGTTAGGCCTTGTGATATCAGATTCTAAAGTCAATTTAGCTGGTCTGTCACTGCTTCGGAATGACAAAGCTAGAAGAAGTGGTGGCCTAATGATGTATTAACAGGATAACATCTGATGTGAGCTTATTGACCACTCAGAGATTCACGCCCCAGATTCGCTTTGCTGCCGGCTATGATTGTGGAACAGACACATGTCATATGAATGTGATTTACCGTCCACCAAACTCTACGCGTGAAATGGACTCCAAACAAATTTACATTATTCGGCTTTCTTTAAACAATATATAAAGTCACATTCTCATGGAAAGTGCACAATCTGGAAATAGCGGCGTCCGATAACATGCGGTTCAAAGCCTATTTACAAGTGGTAATTGTCAGCTACCCTTCGTACAAGTACGTAACGTCTCTCATCAGAATTCGAACCACTAACAAGCAGCTGATACTTGATAATGTGCTCAGCAACGACGTACTCATGGTAGACGGAATAAGTACAAGCACGCCACTGGGTCGCATTGACCATGTGTCTCTATTATTTTACGATGTATGTTATGCGGAATAGCCTGAGGAAGAGGATGATGAAGTGTATACAAGCAGGCTCTAAAACGTGCTATCCGTGCTTGTTAAGGAGTTTTCTTGGAGCCACTTAATCAAAAACCCTCCAATAAATCGTTTGGGACAAATTCACAAGTACATTTACCATACTGTTAAAGCACGCGTCTGAATGGGAATCCTTCCATCATCAAACGAAAAGGAAGTCATTTCTGAGAAGAAGAACACGCAAATGCATGTCCTTGCGGGACTTAAGATGGAGAGCACACAAGGACTCCCCGAATTCCAAAACGTGGAATGCTCATGTAGCACAGAGTAACCTCTGTGTGAGTTTGATCCGCAAGGACAATCTGACGCCTCAGCAGGTTAAATCGGCGATGCTGCACGAACCCGCAACGCTTATACAGGTATGTGAATGGCTTTTTTAAAGTGCAACTCGAAATTCCCCACTGATCATGACTGACGGATGCACGTGATCAGGAGCGGAAGCAGCCGATATTTTACGGATCCATTACTCACAAACCTTCCGCTCTGTAACGGGTCCAACGGTTTTCTCTGTTTCTATTGTCCAACCATCACCCTTATCCAATATTAATTTAACTTCAGAGAGTGCCATAGTAACTGCTGGCCTTGTGTATTCACAGCTTCCATGGTGCCCATAACAAGCGACCGAGGGATTTAAAAGCAACAGCGAATGATCTGGTGGAGACTTTTTTCTATAATCTCTCAGCGCACAAGCCCAAACAAGTACCGTTCTATAGCGCTACTCCGTGTGCATTCCAAGTTAATGAAGTCTATCATCGCGGATGCACTCATGCATTGTCTGGGAAATCACAACATGATGGCACTAGAGCAAGTTGACTATCACAAAAGCGCTCATGCACTAGGAACCTGGTAATTGAACGCAAGAGCTAGACTGAAGCATTTGACGTTTGAGCAGGATTTGATGTCCTTTACTTGGACATCTCAAAAGCGTTAGATCGCTTAGATCACCGAATTCTCCTCCATAAAAATCTGTCATTTCAACGGAAATAGTCTACTTGCCCTACTACAAACCATATGTCCATGGTATCTTGACTATCTTTTCTTCGGTGCAGCAGCTCACATATTGGGAAAACGGCTCAATGATGCGCATGCTAACATACGGGTTACATGAGAAATAGAAAAAACAATTGTCTGTCATACCTGGACATACTCACAAATCGCAGGGATGTTGG
>CALYDF020007200.1:0-12709 GCA_944474145.2 Dicrocoelium dendriticum | reverse complement strand
TGACGCGTCTTCTTGCTTATTCGCTACGAGTTGAAATACGTACTTGCGGTTAGAGTCCAGTTGTGATATCTGGTGACGGAGGTCAACATATCCGTGACAAATACTCCACCGGTCTTCTGGTCGTGCTCTACCGACAAACCTTCCCTGGACTCGTGGCATAGATGGCGGAAAACCTTTACGGATTACTTGGAATTGCTTCCAATCTTGAATCCAGCAGTATCTCTTACTGCGAAAAACAAAGTGAAGCTCTTGAGACAATTTCTTGGAGATGAGGGTCAAAGGTATTTCGATGCACTTCGTATGGATCAAATCTCTTCAACGATAACCGGCGCTTTGTAAACATTCAGTGCTCTTTGGGGTGCTCGTCAGAATGTTTTTACGGCTAGATACTACTTATCGAAACTCTGCCAGCAACCAGATGAGAGTGTGAACGGGTTCATCGCTCGTGTACTACAAGCAGCACCTGATTGTAAATAAAATGAAGTCGATCCAACAAGATTTGAAGAGGCCATGTTACTCCAATGTTTGATAGCCGGAATCTCAGACCAGAGCAGGCGGGAGAAGCTCCTTTCACAAGATGATTGTTCACTAACCTGGGAGACGGCCTGCTCGATTGCCCGGCAGAGGGAACACCTTACACAACAACTCGCAACATTTACGCTGAAGGACTCGCCAGATGGGCTGCGATTGATTAACACTACACCAAAACCAAAGCCACCCACTGGCGTCAATTTGTTTGTGTGCTATCGCTGTGGTGAGCAGCACAGTTGTTCATCCGACTGCCGGCATCAGAAGACAGTATGTCGAAGCTGCGGGAAGGTGGGCCACCTGGCACGAGTGTGTAGATCGGTCAAGCGATGTTCAGGTGGGGCTTATCGAGGAGCAAACCGCATCAAAACTGTGCACGAGTCCGATGGTAGCGACCCTGAATTACATTCCATTTGGCTTAATTCCGTTTCTAGCATGCAGCCGGCGCCATACACTCTAGAGCTTTACGTTGAAGGACAAAAGGTACAGATGGAAATCGATACAGGAGCATCCGTGACCATAATCCGGGAAACCGCTGTAAAAACGCTCCCGAACTTATCCGTTTGCAACTCTGTTCTTCGTACATACACCGGTGAACCTATACGTATCCTTGGTAAATGCTTCGGGAAGGCACAGTTTGGCGACAAAATACGCACACTTCCTGTATATATGATCCCCGCGGATCGTCCAAATCTGCTTGGAAGAGACTGGATACGTGCTGTCCCGGATACAATGAATGTGGTAAAATTAGTCACCGAGATCTCCGGACTTGAAACATTACTTAAACAACATTCAGCTGTTTTTTCCGAGGAGCTTGGGAAGTTGAAAGAATTTCAGGCTGCGATAAAACTAAAGGAAGGCGCTCGACCAAAATTCATTAAGGCGCGCACACTACCATACGCTATGAGGCCTAAAGTTGAAGAGGAACTAAACCGCCTACAGACTCAAGGTATTATTACTCCTGTACACCTTTCTGACTGGGGAACTCCAATTGTGCCAGTAACCAAACCGGACGGCTCCGTACGGATTTGTGGTGACTACAAGATAACCATAAATCAAGCATCCATGCTGGTCAGGTACCCCTTGCCACGTATTGATGACTTGTATGCAACACTAGCTGGTGGTGAAAAGTTTACCAAACTCGATCTGAGTCATGCATACTCGCAGATAGAGCTCGATGAACCTTCGAGGAAACTTTCTACCATCACCACGCACATGGGACTATTTCAATATACTCGTTTACCTTTTGGCATCAATTCCGCCCCCGGAATATTTCAGAGAATTATTGACGACCTAGTGAAGGACATTCCTTTTGCGTGTGCTTATCTGGATGATATTCTTATCTCTGGACGCTCGGATACAGAGCATCTTCGAACACTCGCGGTCGTGCTCGAGCGTTTGGAGCGAAGTGCATTCAGATTGAAAAGGTCTAAAGGTGAGTTCCTTTCACCTTCCGTTTGTTACCTTGGATACCGGCTTGATAAACACGGTTTACATGTTTTAAATGACAAGGTTAAACCTTTTTAGAAAGCCCAGAGCCAAAGAGATGTGATGAACTCCGTTCGTTCTTAGGAATGCTATCTCACTATCGCCGTTTCCTGCCTAATGCATCGACGGTTCTATCGCCATTAAATGAGCTGTTACACAACAATGCATCGTGGTGTTGGGGTTCCCGTCAAAAAATGCCTTCAATAAAGCAAAACAAGCTGTTGCTTCGCCACCAACGTTAGTCCATTATGACTCTAACAAGCCACTCATACTTCAGTGCGACGCGTCCCCTTGGGGGGTCGGGGCTGTCCTGTGCCACCGCATGGACGATGGTTCTTTACGTCCCATAACATATGCATCGCGCACCTTACGGACGGCGGAGAAGAACTACTCAAAACTGGACACGGAAGCGCTAGCCGTTATCTTCGGAGTTAAGTGGTTTCACCAGTATTTATGGGGAAACGTTTTCGAACTTCATACAGACCACAAACCATTGATATCATTGTTTGGGGAAACCAAAGGTATACAACAAATGGCATCACCGAGGATGCAAAGATGGGCTATAACCTTGAGTGCTTACAGTTACAAGATTGTTTATATTACCGGCGTCAGCAACTGCACAGCTGATGCACTCAGCCGTCTGCCGATCACGGAAACTGCACATGAACACGACCCTCCGTTTGAACTGGTTAATCTAATGCAACCTCTAGACACAACACCGATACGGAGTTCAACAATCCGTCAATGGACGGATCGAGACCCGTGCTATCAATGGTGAAACGCTTTTTGAACATGGGTTGGCCTCCTGAAGGGACAGTTGAATTACAACCGTTTTTGATTCGGAAGAACGAACGGAGTCTATTCGACGGTTGTGTTTTTTGGGGCTCTCGTCTAGTCCCTCCCACCAAGGCGCGTTCACAGATACTTAAAGAGCTTCATGATGCTCATCCAGGTGTGGCGAGGATGAAGGCATTAGCGAGAGGGTACTGCTGGTGGCCCAACATCGACTCAGACATAGAGAACTAACTGAAGAATTGCAATATTTGTCAGGCGTATCAGCGGAGCAAGGCGCCAGGTCCAATACACCCTTGGCGTTGGCCCGACAAGCCCTGGCAGCGTATCCACGCCGACTACTTCGGACCGATCGACGGGACCATGTTTCTTCTACTTATTGATGCACATTCTAAGTGGATTGACGTACATCCAGTTACTCAGGCGACAGCCGAATCCACCGTAACTAAAATGCGCTCGTCCTTCGCTACATTTGGCATTCCGGAAACCATTTGTACAGACAATGGTTCACCTTTTACCAGTGCCGAATTTGGTACTTTTGTCACCAACAACGGAATCCAACACGTTAAATCAGCCCCGCATCACCCAGCATCAAACAGATTAGCGGAGCGTGCAGTACAACCTGTGAAACAAGGCTTACTAAAGCAGCGAACGGGAACATTGCGAACAAAACTGGATCAGTTCCTAGTCTCCTACCGTGCTACACCCACTGAGGCTACCGGGAAATCCCCGGCGGAATTGATGTTCGGCAGAAATCTGAGAACGAGGCTTAATTTGTCGTCCCCGAACCCGCGCGTTGAAGTACAGGAGCGTCAGAAAAAGTTTGTGTCTTCAGAGGAATCAAAGCCGGAAGTTACATTTCAGGACCATCAACCTGTTTACACCAGATTACCGCATGAACAATGTTGGCAGCCGGCGACTGTTCTCGATTCTTCAGGAAGTCAAAACGATTTGCAGCTTCCGGACGGCAGGGTTGTTCGCCGGCACTCAGACCATGTACGTCCCAGGAACACTGACACACCTGCCGTGAGTCAGTCACACTCGGAGATCGCAGAGCAAGCTGCAGAGCACGACGAACACAGAACAACAGGGGAAACTCAATTACGCCGAACGACCCGGATTCGAAAACCGTTCGAACGTTTTCCGCCATGACTGTAACGTCAGCCAAAACAGGGAGGACTGTAACGTGTTCAACCAATGATCGCTCACTATGACCCTGAACCTGATTGGCCTTACACACACACGTAGCTAAGCACGCACACACGCACTCAAGGACACACCCTAAGGTTCCGTGCTCACATGTAAACCGTTAAGTGTTCAGTACACTGTGCGCCAGACTGACGAGTCTTCTTGCTTATTCGCTAGGAGTTGAAATACGTATTTGCGGTTAGAGTCCAGCCGTGATAATCACTTAAAGGATCATTGTATAGGAGTGCAATCTGGTTTAATCAATAGGTCTTTGAGTTGGGTCCGTTGGGCCAGAACTGATTACAATAATCGGTTCGTGGATTCCTGAGTTGAAATTTAAAGACAATCGAGCGGCAGTGTTTAGGTGATACTTTTTCAGACGAAGACATTTGCATTCAATCTCGGACATGTTGCAGGGCGTAAGTACTGCAGTTTTAACTTTACCCAAAGTGAGTCTACCAGGAATGTTAAAAACGATCATATTTTGCAGCGTATGCATTCGTTCATGTACCTCATAGGTAATTGAGGCGACTAACTGCCCTGTCTTTCCCATTTGGGCTGGATCAAGGCGTTCCCAAATGTTATTGAGATAATCTAATGAAGCCAGGTGATCACGGATTGGTTCGACGATGGTTACTAATTTTCTCATCTCGGAGAGTTAGGATTCCAAGGAGTTGACCTTACCACTGAGTTCTAAAAGAAGAGTAGCAATGGGATCATGACTGGCTCGCATTTTGGTCAAGGTGTCAGTTTTGGTTGGCTTTGTACGGGCGGTGTATGAGACACTACCTTTTGCATGTCGAGTGAGGCTAGGCTTTGTGGGTGTCATAATGAGGTGAACTGTACTAATGAGAAGGTTAGATGTAGTAGCTGGGAAGGTTGTTGAACGTAAACGGCTCAACCAAGGTCTGGAGAGATTGAGCTACGGGAAAATGTCAATGCAAAAAAAGAGAATGCGATACAAACCAACCACTTTTTAGTTTAGCGCTATCTGTTAAGCAGGAGTTGGTTCCGGCTGATAATAGTTCAAATAAACCCAGACAGTTGCACTTGTCGAGGTTGGTCGTTGATGCCAGTTCCGCCTGAGGTCACGTGATTTCTCTACAGTTAGATTGCTGTAGAAGAAATCCAAGATGGCGGACACAGACGGCAGTTAGGCCAATCAATGAGATCTCCGAAAGTAGGCGGAGAATATTCACCAAATTTGCACAGATTGTAAAATACACCAAAAGAAAAATATTGGTGCAAAATTCACATAGAGAGAACACGTGTTACACAGTAATCTGGAAGCAAAAGTGGAATCCAACACTGTAATTCAGGAATCCGCGGCGTCCGTGGGTAAAGCCAGTGATGAGGACCTGTGAATTAACCACCATAACTACACATCTTGGAGTATTTCAGTATACCCGTCTCTCGGAATAACCACCGCCGCCAGTATCTTTCAGTGCATTGTGGATGATATCGTGAAGGATATACTCTTTACTTGTGTTTATTTGGTTGTTACCCTGGTTTCCGGCTGCAATGATGCATAATATTTAACTACACTTCGGACGGTATTTGGGCGTTTGAAACGAATGTATTGAAATTAAAGAAGTACAAATGAGTTTTTGTCTGAATTTGTTTGTTGTCTTGGCTACAAACTTGAAATAGGTCTGCATATTTTACAGGATAAAGTATCTCCAATTATACAGGTACCTCAGCCTAGATATAGTGATGAACTCCGATCACTATTGGGAAGATTATCACCTTATCATCGTTTTTTTTACCGGGGGCATCAACTATTTTAGCTCAATTGAACGCACTGCTACATAAAAACACCCCGTGGCTGTGGAAATATGAGCACCAGTCCGCTTTCATTTGTGATAAAATCTGTCTAGTATCAGCGCCAGTTTCAGTTCACTACGATGGATAAAAGCCTTTGATCATTCAGTGTGATGCTTCTCCAT
The DNA here is from genome assembly GCA_944474145.2 of Dicrocoelium dendriticum. Lineage (NCBI taxonomy): Eukaryota > Metazoa > Platyhelminthes > Trematoda > Plagiorchiida > Dicrocoeliidae > Dicrocoelium > Dicrocoelium dendriticum. The sequence goes on along the minus strand of CALYDF020007200.1, from coordinate 6,767 downwards.
ACGGAGTTGGGACGGTTTTGGGTCATACAATGCCGAATGGTGCAATTCATCTGATTGATTTCGTTTCGCATGCCTTTTAGGCTGCCGAACAATATTACAATCGGATCGAGAGGCCCAATCAGTTATTTTCGGCATCAAAAAATTTCATTTCATTTTGATATTCAAACTGACCACAAACCGTTGATATCCTTATTAAGTGAGTGCAAATGGGTCGATCGAAGGTTTTCACCTAGAATGCAACGATGGGCCCTAATCCTGAGTGCGTATGAACATAACATAGCTGACATCCTAGGATCTAACAATTTTACAGTGGATGCCTTGAGTCGGTTACCGCACGCGGCCCCCGAAAGGCCAGTAGAAGAACCGGTGCAGTTTATTTGATGCAGTACCTCGAGACTGCCCCATTGAGAAGTGACATTATACGCCGATGTGTCGATTGGGATCCGAAACTAGCCTCCGTGTTATGTCTCACGAAACTGGACTGGCCCAGTAGAATTCCGGATGATTTGAGTCCCTTTGGGCTTCGCAAAATTGAGCTGAACATACACGGTGGTTACTTATTTTGTGGCTCACATTTGGTTCTACCGTTGAAGGTGCACTGGTTCATTCTAAACGAACTTCACAATGGACATCCAGACGGCTGGCTTAAATTCTGACATTGAAAACTATCTGAAAGCGTGTGATTTCTACCAACAATATAACTCAAATAAACCTCTAGGTCAAATACACCCTTGGCGTTGGCCTGAAAAGCCATGGCAGCGTATTCATGTAGACTATTCTGATCCTTGGAATGGAACATTTTTCTTGCTGACAGTCGATGCCTATTCGAAATGGATCGATGTTTATCCAGTGTCTCATTCGACGGCTGAAACAACCAGTACAAAACTGTGCTCATCGTTTGCACTTTTCGGAATTCCTGAAACTGTTTGCTCAGATAATTGGTTCTGTTTTACTGATAGAGTTTGAGAGCTTTATGCAGAGCAATTGCACTCAACACGTGCGTACAGCCCCATATCATCATGCGGCAAATAGATTACAATGAACAGTGAACAGTGAATATATACGGGTTAAGAAGCATTACATTACACGTCCCATGGGATAGTTGGTGGGGATATCTAAAGAATAATAATGATAGTAAAAGTTAGTACTTCAAATATGAAAATAAGGACTTATCGTTTGATCCGCCGTGGTCTTGCAATCCGCTTAGGTTCACAGCACCCGCAGTTAACATCAAATAGTTCCATGGTAAATACTAGCTGTAGGATGGACACGTAGCGCTTAGTGACAAAGTGGAAGTGGGTGAGTGCATCATCCAACCGTCTTTTAAATACTGTTAGCGTCGGTACAGAGACGACCGGTTCTGGGAGAGCATTCCACGGGTGACATACACAAATGGAAAAGAAATTTCTGCGACACTCCAGGCGGCTATACTGTACAGCCAGTTTCAATGAGTGGCTCCTCAAAATTCAATTAGTACTGTGTCGATGTAAAGAGCAGCACACATGATGTGGGTCTTGTAGAATCAAGTAAGCCATAATCAGGTCGCCTCGTAGTCTGCGATAGCTTCCCCTGAATACCTCCATTCGTTGCAGCCTCTCCTGGTATGAGAGCTTGCACATTGCTATTACCTGCTTAAATGTCCGACGTTGTAGGCTGCTCCAGTGTATTAAGGTCGTGTTTCAGCCATGGATATCAGGCTTGAATTGCGTATTCAACATGGGGGCGAACATACGCACTGAGCCTTTGTCGAAATATGGAGCAGTTTATTTGTCAAAACGCCCGTCGCAACAGCCCGACGTGTTGGTTTCCAGTCTTCGAGGCCTTTTCGGATTGCCTGGGGCAACCCAAGTCATCTTGAAGCAGGTCAAGCAAGTGGCTTTCGAGAGTTGATTGTTATATTATATTCGTTCCGAGTCGGTATGAGTATCTGCTCTGATGTCAGATGGAGAACACCTTGAATTTACTGACGTTGGAATGCAGTAAATTTAGGATTGACCATTGATATGCCGTATCTAGGTCACTCTGAAGGAGACGATAGTCGGCGTTCATTGGATCCTGTGCCAAGTCTTGACACCATCGATAAATATTAAGAAGTTTGAAGCGATTCCCTGTGTAAGGTCATTAATAGAGATCAAAAACAATTATGGACCTAGAACTGAGTCTTGCGGCACACCACACTCTCCTTGAATGGGGTCCGATAAAGAACTCCGAATTCTGACCACTAATTGCCGTTGAAGTAGAAAGTTGGCAGTCCAGCTTAAAAGAGGGTCTCCGATCCTCTAATACTGGAGCTTGGAGAGTAGTATCCGATGGTCTAGACGATCGAAAAGCTTAGAAAAATCCAGGTAGATCACATCAATGCCTTCTCCAGCGTCAGCTGACTCGGTCCAACTACTGCGTGCGATTAGTAAATTCGTGTACATGACCGCTGTCGACGGAAACCGTGCTGGTCAGGCGTGATGAAGTTACAGTTTTCCAGATAGCACGCCAGTGCATCTAAAACTATAGATTCCATGACCTTGGGTAGTATAGGAAGAAGGGATACTGGGCGGTAGTTGGAGGGATCAGTTCTGCTTCCACCTTTGTGAATCGGAGTTATTATTCCAAGTTTCCACATAACTGGAACTGGATGCTGGTCTAAGTAGCACTGGAAAAACTGAGCTAAAGGTCCTGCCAACTGGCTTGCTGCTGCTTCCAGTGCCTCTGGACGAATGGTGTCGACAAAGGGCGAGCTGTGTTTGCGTACAGACGTCAGCTTTTGCAATACAGCCTCCGCAGTAAAAGTGATGTGGGTTAGTTCTGGTGAGGAGACGACAAAGGTTGGTAGGTCGCTTGGTGGTAAGAAACTTTGAAACATGGGGTCATATTGTATCCGCATCGCGTTTGCTGCTTCCACAGCCATTCTTGTTGTGCCATCAGCCGTCCTGAGTGGAGGAAATCCTTGCCTCACCTTTCTTAGGCTATTGACTTGCTTGTACAGCAGTTTGTGGTTAGCACTGACGGTTTTTGTGATGTGTTAATGAGCGGCTTTGTTTTCTCTTAGAAGTTGAGTGCAGTGGTTACGGTGGGTTATGTAGTTGTCCCAAGTTTCTGGTGATGGATCTTCTCTGTACACTCGCCATGCTGCGTTGCGTACTGGCATCCATTTTCTAGTGCTGCTTCTAACGAAAGAAAGTGACGTGCACTTATTGCAAACGCTTAGCTCCGAAGCCTCTGCAATCAGCTGACTGAATTTGTTGAGGAACTCGAGACAGGCGACTTCCGGGGGTTCTTCGGCAAGGAACGACCAAGTTGTAGCGCTGGCGAGCTGGGCTAATCGATTGTAGCTTGTGATGGTTCGCACAGTCTCATCGTTCTCATTCCGATATTCTGCATAGCAGACGAAGTTGAAACTGATGACTGCGTGATCACTGCGACCCAACGGGCAGTCTACAACCAACACATCAATCATATGCTCCTCGTTGGTAAGCACAAGATTCAGCACAGATGGCCTGTTACCCGTTCTGAACCGAGTGGGCAGTTGTGTGAATGTAAATTGGCACACTGGTTACGAGATCTTGTAGATGGGCTTTCATTTTTCTCCGATCGTGGCAGGAGTTTCTACACGATGTACGTTGAAATCACCTTGGATAAGGATGTGAGTGTACTTTCGTCGTAAACTGCATCTTAAAGCAGTCGTTAGGTAGCAGTCAGTTTCGCGTGTAGAGTTAGGATGGTGGTACACCAAGACAATAAGGCAAGCGTCCCAGCCACCTAACTGCAAGCGGTAGCAAAGAGACTCAGGGAACTGCGAGTCTGAATCCTCCACGGATTCGCACTGTAAGTCGTTTTGGTAGTACAGGATTACCCCTCCTCCATCACCGTCGGTATGCTTGCTGCTTCAGGTGCTTTAATATTTGAGCTGTACAAAGCTACTGCGACCCTTAAGCGAAGTTCAGGAGGAAGACGTTTTCGAATTCTCCGCCATGGATTCAAAACATCGGTTGCTTGTTGCTCTGACTGAAGCACAGTTTTAGGATTCTAGGGTCGCATCCTCTATAATTTGGTGAGAGAGGTATCCTGGTGAGGGATAACGCCACAATATTAGCCAAATGCGGGTGCAGGCGGTAAAAAGAGACCTGCTATAGCAGTTATCGGGATCATACAAATGCAGTTAGATAGATTTTTCTTTGCCTACAGAATAACTCCGACGAAAATCACAGGTAAATCCTCGCAAAATCCCCCGCTCTAGGATACACCTATTATGTCCTAAATGTCAGACGTAAATAGAAGCGAAATAAGACAAGACAGCTACGTTGGACCGGGATCATGATGTTTTCCAACCGGGGGATTCCGTGTATAGACGACTTTTCTACGAACAGACATGACAGCCCGCAACCGTGGTCACAAGTGATGGTACCCAGTCTGACCCAGTTAAATGGTCGTGTCTTGAGACGGCATTTAGATCACATACGTCCGCATTGCTTGGAAACATGAGAAAAGGAGAAAATATATGACACAATGCAGCAGACGGTGGAACAAAGCCCACAGGATACGGCGCAAACACCAAACCGCGCTCCACTTCGCAGATCTCAACGTGTGTGTTCCCTGAGTCTGACCTTCAGGAGAGGAGGGGATATTACATCCGTAGAATACATTGATTAGTTAGCTCAGTCACACCGCGTTCTTATTGGTTTGACTCCCATTGACCAATCAATAACTCCAAGAAAGAATAGCAGAAGACGAAGACCGCGGGATGACACTATCATTCCGTGCGTACTCGTCAATCGCATACAAGCAACTAACAAAAAAAGCAAAACAACGTCACAGAAAATCAACCATTGATCGAGTGTTTTCCGATTGGCGCGTTGCACGCTACCACGGTAGGCTTAATGCCACTGTCATCTGTATTTGGACATACGGTGGTAGGCGCTGTCGATCGATAATAATGGTCTCTATTTGCTTGAGTATGTGAGACCTTTGACTGTACATGAGGATTGTGAATGACTCATCCGGGTTTACTTGGTGACTGGTGCACATTAAATGTCTCGTAATTGCGGAGGCGACTTTGCTTCTCAATTCACTGCGTGCGATCATCGTATGTCACCATTTGGAATGTGTTCATTGAACGGAATACCCATATTTCGAATAGTGCGCCCAACATAGCTGCACGTGTATTTTTATAAGCAATAGGACGTTGACTACTTGGACACAGGTGTCGTCAATGAACACTTACACAGTGGTCCTGTGGTCACAAGCAAGCGTAGCTCGGTTGCACAGTATGTCCTTTCATGGGGACACTTATCATTCCAGCAGTGACTTTCATGAGGTGATCGCCTTTTAAAAGTAACAATGAAAACCAGTTTCTTTTGAACCGTTATCTCTCGATCTCGTTTCATCGACTTGCTGCAGCGCTTCATGAATTGCAATGGATAACCATTAGGTTGTAACAGGTCAAACAGCAGTACTTTCTCTGTCTTCAGTGTGTCCGTGGTGCAGATCATATGAGCCCGATAGAACAAGGTTCTAACTAAAGACATCTTGTAATGGATTGGCGAGAAACGCTAAAAATAACAGTATTGACCTGTCCAAGTCGCCTTTTGAGTAGACTGATATTTTATCGGGAATTCTGGTCGTCGTGCGAACAATGTGCCAATGTAAGGGAGACAACCATTGCGCTCAGTTTCACGTCATAGAAAGATTGGGATGCACACCATTGAACCCTTTGGTTACAAATGCAATATGATCATCTGAGTACTTGAATAAAATTAGAAGATCAACATGCTATCATACAAAATTGCGGACTTAATGATGTAGTCAAATTTCTCTTCGATTTTAACCATGAAAACGAACGACAGCTAGGACTGCCCATAGCCATAACATATATCTGTCGCTATGCTTTGCCTTAAAAATAAAACTTAACATAGTTTGTGCCCGACAGGAGTACGACTGCAAAATTTCCCTGGACAAGTGCAGTCGAAAATGAAAAAATAAGGATAATTAAACAGAGCAAGAACAACGAACAGTTCTGCGAAATATTCTGAATTCAGTATATTTCGTGTATTCCCTTCAGCCGTTTATATACATTAGGTGAAAATTTCAAACAGGTCAATATTAGAAATCGATGGTTAGTTGTGTTGGCTAACCTGTCTAGCCACACCAAGGAAAAGCAAGATTGACCATAAATTAAAGTTGTTTACATAGGTTAGGCTTCAAACGCCGGATGGCGGAAACCTCAGCAAAACGCAACAAGTTGGGGTTGCTCTGTCTGTTGATGACCTTAAATGCTTCCTGGGGATTCTGGCACATCGAGCAGTCGAATAAGTGCCGGGCAACGGAGCTGTCAGGAAATGTTGCGCCACGGAGAGCAAGATTCTGCGGGACGTGTTCTAAAATCCGAGTGGACAGCCTCCTATCTGTCCGGCAGATGCGACCGCAAGTACAATAAAAGGAGAATAACCGTAGCTTAATGTGCGGATGCGTATGTTGAGCCGTTCTCCGAGCGGAGCGATAAATTTGCAGACGATTCGTTGACCGACAAGAAAACATCATCAATGTGACGCCATGGGCCTGGATCGTAGTGCCTCGTGAACGACTTTGTCAGCTATAGCAAGCTTCATTGACGACAACTTTGAGAATATCCATAGAAATTTTGCGTCCTTGACTCAAACATAAAACGATACTGACGCGTGGTTTAAAACAATCTAGTGTGTATATCGCATAATTTTTCAATGCTTTAATACATCGGCGAATGTGCCTTACTGCTGATCCATATGAAGCGCCCCGTG